>JAVHLV010000331.1:0-75287 GCA_036785495.1 Colletotrichum neosansevieriae
CTATATAGAATAATAATAGGATATTAATCTTAATATTTCTAGACTAAAGGACTCTAATAATCTAGTTTTATATATAATCTAAGATTATTCTAGTCTTTAAGATAAAAGAGGCTTCTAGTACTAAGTTTTTATTATAGGTGTTTTCTAAAAAGATAAAAAAGCTAATATTTTAAATTATATTACCTCTAATATAGATATTATTTATAATTATATCTATAAATTAGGTTTTCTGCTCCTTATTAGTAATTTTATAGATTCCTATATTAGTTCTAACTATATTACTCTGTAAGCCTAGATATCTAATATATTCTTTACTAATAAGATTAATTACTAAGCTACTATTAATAATTCCCTTAATTAGTATATTTATAGAGCTATAAAGGGTAATTATAATCTATTAGTAGGTTATAATAAAGTTTAGAATAGTAATATACTTTAATAGTAAAAGAAATATAAAATTCTATTTCTCTATTATAATATCTATTTTAAAGATAGAATTAATTATATAGTAGTTAAACTATACTTACTTAGTCTATAAATTCTTAGATAAGATTATAGAAATAGTAGCTAAAGTTACTTAGCCTTTAAAATAGTTTTTATTATTATTTTATTAGTTTATCTACTCTTATAGCTTCTTATTACTAGCTTCTATCTTATTAAATTAATCTAGAAGTATAATATTAGTAGAAATAAAAACCTCCTATACCTTTAAATTATATCTATTCTTATACTTATTAATTATTACTTTAGTAGTATTATAAACTATTCTATTCTAGTCTAGCTAGTTCTAATAAAGAAAGGCTTTAGAAATAGCTATCTTTCTATTTACTCTTTTACTATATAGCTTTAGTATAAGTATATAGCTAGTCTATAAATTACTATATTAAATCTAAGATTTATTTTGCTCTTCTTATTTCTATTATTTAACTAGCTCTTCTAGAGTATTCTATAATATAATATTATTAGTATCTTCTTTATTATCAGGAAGTTTAGTAACTTACTAAGTAATTTAAATTAGAGGATCTTAGACTATAAGTAGGTTTACTATTTAAGAGGCCTATTAAATATAAGTATTATAAGGTTCTAAGTAATAGCTTTTTACCTTTACTTATTCTATAATAGTAATATCTTTAACTAGATTAATATATTAGTTTCTAGGCTTAAAGCTAAAGAATATTATATTAATAAAGTTATATAACTATATTATATTCTTCTTTTAATCTATAAAGCTAATAGATTACTTAGAGTATAGCCTATTATAACTAATAACTTATATAATCTCTTTATTAGTTTTAGCTACTACTTCTCTACTATTCTACTAATAGCTACTATATAGTTTATAAAGCTATCTTTATTAATAAGAATATACCTCAAAATTATCTAGCTATCTGTCCTCCTAGCTATATAGCCTTTATTAATAATACCTGCTTTAACTTAGATATTAGAATTAAAGGTGCTAATAAAGTAAAAAGGTACTATATAGTAGTAGACTTCCCTCTAGCTAGCTTTAAGATACTTAATATAGCTAATAATAATATAGGCTACTACTCTATAAAACTAGTAGTATCTAAAAGCCTAAAAAGATATATATTACTATAGTCCCTCTTACTAAAAGCCTCTATAGCCTCCTCTTTCTCTATTACTTCTAAACTTTTAATATTATTAGTAGCTGCTTTAGTAGTTACTATAACTAGCTTATAGGTAATAGTACTACTATTACTAATATTAAGTTTATATATTATTCTAAGATTATTATTTATAAGGTTTAGTAGCTTTTATAGTATTTAAGTTAAAAGTATTATCTTTTTAGCTAGTAACTTTCTTAATAAGACTTAGAATATCTATCTTATAGTTAGCTCTATTAATATTAAGAGTTCTAAAGTTCTCTATAAGAGAGTTAATAATTAAGCTTATAGTCTATGCTATAAAAGGTTCTTTAGTCTTAGCTTTCTATCTTATTAGAATTATTTTTATAGAGACTTAAAGTATAGTTATTAGTTTAGACTTAATAAGGCCTAATAGTTACTAAAGTTTCTACTATATAGTAGACTATTTAATTAGAGTATCTTTAACTATAACCTACTACTTTAAAATAACTTTAATAGGTTAGCAGTTAAGACTTTAAGCTATAGCTCTTATTACTCTCTCTAAAAAACAGTAATAAGTAATATAAATAAGTTTAGTATCTATAAGTTCCAGATCTCTATATAGAATAGCTCTCTATTAAAGCTAGTAAATAGTAGTAATTAATACTATAACCTATAAAGGGTTATTATCCTTAATATAAGAGCCTATAACTAGGTTTTAAAGATCCTTATTAGGGTTCTATTAATACTTTAAGTCTATAAATCTAAATTAGTAAAGAAGTTTCTTCTTAGCTTTCTTCCAGGTCTTAGCCTTATTAATATAGAATTATACTATATCTTAATAGTTACTAGAGCTATATATATAGACTTTATTCTTTATATTCTTATTAGTCTTATAGCAAAGCTTAGAAAGGCTCTTATAGTTTATAATAAAGTCTAAGATATTAGTTCTAATAAACTTAGATATATTAGTAAAATAGGGAGTTATTATAGCTATAGTAGAGCATTTTATTAGAAGGTTAGCTAGAACTATAATATCTTAATTAGTATATATCCTCTTAGATAAATAATAAGAACTAAAAGATATTACCCCTATTTCTAGAGAGAGATTTGCAGACCTATTTATACTATCTTTAGTAGCTAGCTATTTTATAGCTTATAGTTATATCTTACTAAATAAAGTTTCTATAAACCTCTCCTTAAGCTGCTTTCTCTTATTAGAAGAGAATCTAATATCTAAGTTATTATTTAAATAAGAAGAAGATATAATACTTATAGGCCTATAAATATTAGGTTTATTATTATATAGTTAAAATAATAAAGCTTTCTAAGTAGTAAAGTGAATTTATTAATATAATATCTTCTAAATAGAAAGATAAAATAGGTAATTATAACTCCTTTAAATAATAAAAAAGGAAAAATAATATAAACTAAATAAATATAGAAAGGTCTTTTAACCTTAATTTTGCTACTCTAGGCTTTTATAGATCTACTTTAAGTCTTATCACTTAATATAGAAGAGTCTCTCTGATAATATTTCTATCTTAGAAGACTTTATAGCTTTACTATATTAGAATATCTTAAATATTAGTATTCTTTGCTCTTAGTATTTAAGGCTATACTAGTAAGGGGTTTATTAGTATTTATTTACTAATCTAGTTAATCTTACTATACTTATTATCTTAGTAAGACTACTAATTACTATATTAGTCTTAAATATAGCTATCTTAGCTATTCTAGTTATAACTTACTAGTTAAATAATAGTAATATTAAAAGTATATAAGAGAGGGGGAAAGGGAGTATATTTACTAGAATCTACTAATAGTATATAAAAGGGAGCATATCAGGGTCTTTATTATTTCTACCTTAATTCTAAGAGAATATATAGCTATTACTATTCTTATAAACTAAAATAGGCCTATAAATATCTTTCTCTGTTTTTCTATATTAGCTATTAATTATATTATTATTCTTTATTATTTATAGATTTTTTAGGTATATTATTATATTTAAAGTAGATTAGTTATATATATATATATATTAATAGCGGGGATATATAGATATAATAAAGGTATCTTACTCTCTGAGAAGCCTTTAAAAGCTATTAAAAAGAGCAAAAGAATCTGCCTCTAGGCACTATAAATAAAGGCTAGGGCTATAAGGGCTAGAAAGGATAGCAAATAATATAACTCCACCTATAAATAGGCTAGAATAATAAAAGTAGGCTTAAAAGATATATAAAGTAATTTATAGATCTAATTAAAAGAGATTACTGAAAATAAGTATAAATTTGCTGAGAAAATCCTAAAAAACTTAAGAGTTAAGTATTAAGGTATTAATAATAATAATAATAAGTTCTCCTCTCCTCTATGCTCCTCCTCCCTTCTTTACTATAGTCCTTCTATAATAGACCTATATGCTAAGAGGGCTCTCTTAGAAATTACACCACTAAGTTCTACTTATTCTATCCTATTACTTATCTATACTTTAGGCTACTTAAAAACTCTTAAGCTAAAGAGAGTTTTTATATTAGACTATATAATTTATACTACTTTATTAGTATTACTTAAGTTAATAGAGTAATAATTAACTATTAAAGATATAAGTAAAATACTACTTAGTTTAGTAAGCTAAGATACTAATAAATATCTTAAAGATATAATTAGGCTATATAAAGCTGTTTTAATTAAAGCTCTTAACTATAACCTCTTTGCTCATAATAGTATAGATATTTACTTTATATAAGAGGCTGCTATATACTCTCCTATTATTATAACTCTATATATATATATAATAAAGTACCTGGATTTAAGCTTAACTATAGCTACTATAAGTACTACAGGTAATACTTAGTATCTAGTAAAGACCTTACTAGAGGTTAGAATATTAGTAGTTAATCTAATAAGATATTCTTAGGTATAGTATAATATTATTTACTAATTAGTAGTCCTTTATATATACTTCTACTAAGAGGGCAGCTATAGCTCCTTAAATATAATATCTAATATACTAATTAATAACGCTCTATTATAATATAAGCTGGGTCTATTAAAAATAAAGATATATAGTTAATATAATATTTTAAGGAGTAGTATTCCCTTTTAGGCTTTTTGAACCACCCTATATAAGGTATAGACTATCTTAGACATAGTAGATTAACTACTATAAATAGCTGCAGTTATTAAATATAAGTTTATTAATTTATAGAGTGTAAAGCTTAGGAGAAATAGTAATAATATAATAATTTAATATAGAGATAATATTACTATTTAAGAGTGCCTTTAAATATAAATATAAATAGTATTTATAGTAGTGTTCTTATCTCTTAATTATAATTAAAACTATACTATAATATAGATAATAAAGAGAGAAGCTAATAGCAGTACTAAAGCCCTCTTATAATTAGTAGCTATTTCTAGTATAGTAAAGATATCTATAGTAAGCTGGGAGACTTTTAGGAAGATCTTTATATAATCCTGCTACTACTATACTAGGTTAAAAGTAGTCTCTAAAAGCTATTAAAGGTAAAGATTAAGCTTATCTATTTAGAGCTATATCTAATAGCGCTAGCTGTTAACCTATTACTAGTAGTAAATATCTTCTATATTACTAGTTCCAGAATTAACGGGAAGCATATTAACTTGCTAGCTTGGCTTTTTTCTAACTAATTATAAGTTTTATAGTTAAGATAATTTAGAGAAATTCCAGAAATAAGTAGAGCTATCTTATACTATAGTCTAGTAGTACTTAATAAGATATAGAGATAACGCTATAGTAGCTAATATAAGAAAATAAACCTTTAAACTAATAACTTAAAGCATCTCTTTATAGAATTATTACTTTAACCTAAAATAGCTAAAAACCCTACTAAGCTTATCTCTATCTTCTACGCATACTACTATAGAGATATTACTCTAACTAAGAAACTATTCTATCTAGGCAAAGTAAGCAGCTTAATATTAAACTAGGTATCTATATTATAGTTTATTAAAGAGTTAGTAAGGGCTATCTTTATAAGTAATATAGATAATATATAGTTATCTGCCTATTACTCTACTATCTTTTATAATTATCTATTATCTAAAGCTTAATTAGTAGCTCTATTATAATTATTATTATAGGCTAGCCTAAGTTGCATAGCTATAAAGCTATTATCTAAAGCTTAACACTATTGTAAATTCTTTCTCTTAGTAGAACCTAGTTCTTATATACTAATATCACTAATAGAACTAGATAGTATAGTAAGAACTAGATAAATAATTAGAGGAAGCTGCTAGATTGCTATATATTTAGTAGTATATTAAAGTAGAGGAAAGAACTATAAACTGAGAATAATATATAGCTTGGATTATATAGTGAACTTTAATACTAAATAGGATCCTTACTATCCTTAATATTCTCTAAATCCTAATTATCCTCTATTTAGACTTATAATTATTATATAAATGCCTTATATAATTAGGCACTATAGATAATATTATAAGCCTATATAAGTTATATAAGAAGAAAGATATCTTAGAGGTGAGATAGATTAATAGGAAAGATAACCTTACAGATATACTTATAAAGAAGATACTAAATTTAGCGCTTTAGCAATTAGTTTTAAGTAATATATTAATAATTAAAATTAAGGTATATATAGAAAGACTGGATTAACAATTACTAAAGGCAATATTGCTATTATATAATGCTATCTTTTAAGCCTAATACTATTCTAATACTATATAATATAATAAAAAAGGAAGAAAAGAGAGGAAGAGAGAGTATATGAAAAGTTTTTCTTTTATAAGGCAAGTGTCTAGGTAATAGTGATTTACTATTTTATATACGCGACTATTTATTTAATAGGCAGGAGCAGAAAACGAAAGAAGTATCTTCTATTAGTTATTTATTTAACTAAATAGGCAGAGATATTTAACTTTATATATAAATAAGTTTTACTATTAGAAAGATTAGAGTTTATTAATTTAATTTATAGAACAAATTAGTAGTCTTACCTACTAATTATATAAGAAGGTATTTCTATTCTAATTAGTATAATCTAATTAGCAGAGACCAGAGAGTTATATAGTTATAAAAGAAAAATTATAAGTATTAGAATAGTATTTAGTATAACTATATAACTAAGCTCTAACTTATAGAGAATTCTAAGAAAAGGGGTATCTAACTTAGACCTTTAATAAAAAGATAGATATATAAAATAACTATTAAGATAATACTAAGGTATATAGCTATATAATATATAGCTATATAATAGCTACCTCTTTAGTTTAGCTTATTAGGTATAGAATATTAAGTCTTTGCTTTACTTACCTTTTACCTATACCTATATATATATATAAAAGCCTATAAACACTATTATTACTAAAATAGATAACTAATAAATTTAGATCTTATATAGATTAGCCTATAGAAGATTAAGTTATAAATATAGTTAGAGATAATATAGATAAGTATAGGAGCTCTTAATAGCTTAGCTAGAGTATAGTAAACTCTATATATATATATATATATATATATATATATAATTTAATATAATAGGTATAGTATAACTATACTAGAGCATAGTAATAACTTTCTAAGAAGCTTATAATAGTTAAAGAGCTTCTACTAAGCCTGCTTAATGCTATTATAGAGGAGGTTCTGCTACTTCTTATTAAGAGTCTTAAATTATAAGGTAGATTAAAAGACTAGTAATACCTAGTCTTTATATATATAGGTAGGTAGAGTCTAGATATTATACTACTAGTATTAAGCGTAGCTAGTATACTTTTAAGATAGCAGTAACTACTATAAGGTACTATTATTAATATTACTAATTATAAGAGATATACTAATATTTTAGTATAGTAAGTCTTCTAGTTAATAAGATATAAGAGAAAGTAGTATATATTTACTATAACTTCCTAGAGTTAGCTATACCTATTATTAATACTCTAGGCCTTATACTGCTTTATCTAGTAATAGAAGTGTTTAAGGATTATTATAATCTTAGTAAGAACCTTTAAACCTTTAGCAGAGAGTAGGTCTAACTCTAAGATATACTACTTAATATTATTATTACTATTATTAACTAATAGAAAGGTCTAAGTTACTACCTTCTTCTTTATAGCTCTCTTAATTATTATATATAGACTATTCTAGTAGGTATTATTATTTAATATAAGCTAGACCTCCTAGTATAACTCTAAGAAGATCTAGAAGTTAGAGCTATTATTAATATTAACTACTACTTTCTAGTACTATTTAGTTTATTACCTAGAAGCCTATATAAACTTAGTAATATTCTAGAGCTAGCTAATAGGTCTAAGTAGCTGCTCTGCTTTTAGATTTCTATTATACTGCCTTATAAGTTAGTAAAAGTCTAACTTAGCTTTAAGTATCTATTAGTTATTACTAAATAGAAAGGTCTAGGCTATAAGATTAAGGATATAGCTATAGCACTATATATACTAAGCTCTAATATCTATTTCTATTATCTCTAAGTTAATATACTAGTAGAAAGTCTAGTAGTAAGTATTATTATAAGTAGTATTATTATTAACTATTAATCTAATATAGCTCTAGATCTAGTTCTAATTAATAATATTAATAAGAGTTTCTATAAGGCCTTTACTACTATAATTTCTATAATACTAAGAGAAGACTATAAGGTATAACTATAAAATACTATTAGTATTAATAAAGTAACTAGTAACTACTATAGAGGTATATATATAAGGTAATAACTATAGATTAAATAAAAGATATTTCTTTAATACTATAGAGTGGAGTTTAACTATTATAAAAGTCTTACTATATTAAAAGAAGTTTTAGAGCTAGACTTAGATTAATCTCTAGCCCTATAAGATACTACTAGTAACCTTTATACTATAATACTAAAAAGTCTGCTAGAGAAAGATATTCTTAAAGTAGATAAAGAGCAAGTTAGTAGAGATAATATTAAAGATCTTTAGAGTTATAATCTTAGCTTTTAGAATATTAGTATTAGTAAGTTAAAGCCTCTTATATAAAGATAGTATTAAAGTGAGAGGTAAGGAGATAAGAGTAGTACTATTAAACTCCTTATCTAATAGGAGAAAGATCCTATAAATAGTATAGCTACTTTAGCCTAGTTAGAATATAATTTATTTAGATAAAAAGATTAGTTATTATTAGAATAGTATTTATACTAATTTATATATATATATGTTACTTATATAATAGGTAGTATAAAAGTAGCTAGTTTAGCCTACTCCTACTTAGATAATTAAAGAAGTCTTTTATATTATATATATAAGCTCTTCTAGTTATCTAAAGCCTTCTAATAGTTATAGTAATATACTAAAGTAAGTGCTCTTAGCTAGTAGCTATAATAATAGTGCTAAGTAGCTATAGTATCTCTTTTATATTATATTGCTAATAACTCTAGAAGGAGGTGCTAGCCCAGTCTAGCCTTATATAACCTTAATAAGGAAATAGCTATAGTAAAGAATCTAGCTTAATTAACCCTAGCCTTGCTTCTATAATAATTGCTCTTTAAGTATATAACTAAGTAAGTTAGAGGTTAGATTAGATTTATTTAATTAAGTAGTAGTGCTAATTCTTAAGCCTATACTAGTTAATTGCAGCTTATACTTTAATTTAAGCTTACTAAATATAATATAGATAAGAATAATATAAGCCTTCTAAGTAGATAGAGAAATAGTAAATTTAATAGCTTTTCTCTAACTCTTTTAATATATAGTTTATACTCTTTAAATACTCTTATTACTATAATAGGAGGACTTTCCATAAAAAAGCTTAATAAGGATATTTATAGACCTTAAAGCTATAATATATCTTTAAGAAAGGAAATTAAGTTCCGTTAGCCTAGATATATATCTTTATTACTTAATAATAGATTGCTTATATTTTACCTATTAAGCAGAGGAAGTCATATCTATAGGTATATATACCTTCTATAGGCCGTCTTAAAGTCTAGACTATATTTTTAAGAAGATACTTACTATGTTAGTAGGCAAATTTTATAAACCTCTTTAGCTTAAACCTAGTTTTAAGTCGTCTTTAACTAGTATAGGGCTCTAGGATAAAGACGTTTTTGCAAGTAAGTAGTCTATAAGGAACTTCTAGGCAGCTCTGGATAATCTACTTCTAGGGGATAGGAGATTAGAAAACTGATATATTTAAACAGATTTGCAATATCTCGGCAGAACTATTTTGCAGAGCTGCTTATAGTATAGCAGATAAGTTTATAACAGTGAATTAATGCTTTAAGCTATTTGTGGTGGACTTTCTAAATAATATAAGCGGTACTGCTTAGCTCTTAGAGGCTAACAAGATATTAGCTTTTTATAATATTAGAATGGCTAGTATCTTATTAGTATTATGCCTTATAGATCTGTTATTTATGTTTCTATAGAGCATATAGGCAAAGCCACTTAATAAAAGGTATAACTCTCTGGGAGTGCCGGGAAGTGGGCAGGGGATATTATATAGTTTATCTCCTATAAGTATAATAACCTCTATAGCTATCCTCTAGAACCTTAAAAAGTGCTGCAGAGTATGGCAAACTGTATATTAAAGTAGTTAGCCTTATGCTATATATAAGAAGCAGTTAGACGGCGTTAATACTATTATTACGCACTGCAAAGTATATTAGAGGCTTGCTCTACTCACCTGTGATATATAGATCAGTGCTATGCTCTAAGAGCAGCCTAGCGCATTTAAGGTTATTATATAGGATAGCTATGCTTAAAGGTATATGCTAAAACTTTTAGTATATGCTATCCTAGTTAATTCTTTTAGTATTTTAAAGATTAATTATAGACTAGTATATTTATATAATAGTCTTACTATACCTATTATTACTTTTACTAAGAAATCCTTCAAGAAAGATAAACCCTTCTATCTCTTTTTATAGGTTAAGTATACCTATATTGCTATAGATAGTGTAAAGTATTATATTACCTAGCCTGTTCTATAAGGTGAAGTTAATATTCTTTTAAAGGAGCAGGCAGATAATAGCCTCTTTTATTAATAAGGCTATACTAGCACTATCTGCTTAAAGATTTATAAAGTTAATAGCAGGTATTCTTAGAACTCTATAAAAGACATTATTACTTATAGAGCTATTAATATATCTAGCAAAGTTATATACTAGATAAAGAGCTAATACATTCACTATATATAGTTCTCTAAGACAAGCCTTATAAAGAAGAAAAAGACAGTTTTTAGATAAAGCAACACCTATTAGATAGAGAGCTTCTATTTAATCTATATTACTGCTTATAATAGTATCCTCTAGATTATCTTATGCTGTGGATGCAATTATCACTATGCTACCTGCTAATAAGTCTACTATAGTGTTATCTAACCTGAAACTTTAAGTTAAGAAAAGAGACTATATATTCTTATCTAATAAACGTTGCTTGGTTCTGAGTGCTAAGTCTGCTACTAGAGGTACTAATATGGGTCTTAGATCTTCTAATATTCTAAATTCTTAGCCTGCAAAGCTGCTAATATTAGTGCTATAAGTGGAGTCTACTAATATAGAGGCAATACTATAGCTTAGAGACTAAGATACAGTGGGAGACCGTTCTGCTAACATCCTATCCAAGTATATACTTATGGGTAATAGGGGCTGATTTACTTATGCTATGTTTATTATTATAGCTTATATAAACTGGGATGTCTAAGGATAGTTCTTAGAGGTTTCTAGAGCCTTTTCTATATATTCTATATTAGGCTAGCTAGATAAGCTCTAAATAGCTAGATATAATATAACTTTTTAAGTAGAATAGTATATTAAAGAGTAGTTACTATTTATTATAATATGCTATACGTCCTATATTAATTTATAATATACTAAATAAATAAGTAGTAGTATAATTATCTAATAATATATAAAATATTTAAGTTATTATTAATATATATACTAGTCTTATACTATCTCCTATAGCTAGATTTAGTTAGGGTTTTAAGATAGAAAAAGTCTTAATAATATAATATAAAATAGCTTAAACTAGTAGCTTAATATATAAAATACAATTAGAAAGAATATATTATATATTAGAGGATTAATATAGTCTATATACTATTACTTCTATTAACTAGGTCTAATACTGCTTTTTTTATCTTCTATAAGTAGCCCTATATTAATTTAAGAACCTTTTAGATTAGTAATTACTTCTAATATTATAGCTTTTATTAGTATTCTATAATTCTTATAGTATTATAGACTAAACTATCTTCTATACTATAGCTTTAATTTCTTACTAGTCTATTACTACTCTAATAAGAGATATTATTTATAGAGGATTATATATTAAAGTATATCTCCCTTTTTTTATATAGTATAAATCTTATTACTTATTTATAAAGGTTAGTATTACCATCTATATATTATAGTGTCTATTTAAAACTTATATAGCCTATAAAGAGCTCTCTTTATAATATTATTAAGCTTAGCACTTTTAAAGTGTATAAAGCTAGCTTTTTTAAGATTACTATAAATTCTCTTATTATATTAACTGCTAGACTGGAATTAACCTAAGCACTTCTCTAAACTACTTAGGTTTATATATATTATAAAGTCTATAATTAAAAGCAATCTAGAGATAACTATAATACTAAATAGAATAACAGCTATTAGTAACTAGAAACTAAATAATATAGATTATACTACTATATTTTAAGTAGTATAGCTTTATAAGATAAGATTACTACTAATACTAGAGTGTTCTAGATATAGTATTTCTGCCGTAGAGGTTATAACTAGTATATATATAGATTATTTAGGTATAATATAAGTGCTAGATAGTAAGTATAAGTCTAGATAGATAAATTTATATAAAGTTATAGAATATATTTTAGTAACTTAGATTAGTATAACTATATTGTAGCTACTATAATATAACTCTAACTAGTAAATACTTAAATTTAAATATATAAAGAGAGTAACCCCCTACTCTTTATAATACTTATAATCTATAAATATTAAGATAGTATATATTATTATACTTATCTATAATATAGTTCTTTAGTCTCTAATAACCTATTTATATACCTTTATATATAGACTTAAAAACCTCTTTATTTTTAATAGATAGTTCCTTACCTTAGTTAATAGCTCTAGACTTAAGTTTATTAATAGAAAATTCACAGCTACTCTATTATAAGATAATACTAATTATAATAGCTTTAATTTTCTAAGAATACTATATCTAGTAATTATATCTATTATTTATATAGAGAATATAGCTATAGTTATTTTTTTATAGTTATACTAACGCCTTTTAGCATAAATAGTTATATTATATATAGATAGAGTGTTATTTCTTAACCTGCTACTACTATATCTTCTCACTATACTAGAGAAGTTAGAGTTATTATATATTATATAGTAGTATAGAGAATAATAGTACTAAGCCTATATGCTATTTAGATAGCTTATTACTATAAATATAGCTACTTATATAGTAGTATTACTTATTATAGCCTTATTACTAATATATAGAAATAGATAACACCTTAGATTTATAAACTATAGAATTTATAGTAAGGTAATAGGTTTTATAGTAATACTTACTTACTAATACTAATACTACTAAGTAGGAATTCTTATACTTATTATAGTATATCTATCTAATACTAAGCTATAAGAAGTAGCTATAAGGGTTATACTATATTATATTTAGTAACTAGCCTATATAGATTCCCTATAATAAGTAAGTGTTTATTAGATTCTAAGTATTATTATATATCTTTTAATAGTTATTTATATTATATTATATATCTTCTAGGTAATAATTATAGTAGTCTTAATTAGAACTATTATATTATCTATAATATAATTAATATAGTAAGCTCTAGCTTTAGAAACTAAGACTATAGAGGTTCTAAGGGTATCTTTATTATTAGAGAAGGTCCTTATTATCCTCAAAATTAACCTTTTATAACTTATTAGAGTGGGTAAGTTATACTACTTTAAGCTTAATAGTATACTAACCTATATAGTATAGATTTAGTATTATACTTCTAAGAAAGATAGAGCTTATTATAGAGCACTTCTAATTATATTAAGTATACCATATCTTATATATTCTAGAGAAGTTTATAGTCTATTTATACTACTAATTGCCCTAGCTATAGTAATAAATAGAATACTTAATATTTTAATAATAGATAGCAATATAGTTAAGGCTTACTAGTACTTTATATAGTATAACGTTCTAAAATAAAGATAGCTTGCTTTCTTATTAATATAAGTAAATAAAAGTCTAGAAATATTAAAAGTATAGGTAATATATATAGGATTATATTATATAAGATATAATAGGTAGCTAATAATAAGAATTATATATACTAATAGAAGCTGTCTTCTATTAACTAGAATAGAGTTTTATAACTAGACTAGTTTAGGGTCTAATACTAAAAAGCTATTTATATAAAAACTAAAGCTGTACTAAGAAGTATATATAGTATTATATATTTAAGATAGTAATAGTCTATAAGATATTCTCTAAGATTATATATCTCTAGAACCTTATAGCTTATATAGTAAGTAGATAAGTATAATTTATATAAATTATAAAACTAATATAACTATTAAGTTATTAGTAAGCACCTATAATTATACTATATCTACGCTAGTTATCTAGATTTAGATATAAAGATTAAGAACTATATAGTCTAACCTCCTATCTAGATATAGTATTTATATTAATATTAATACTAAAATAAACTTATAATAAATTAATAAAAATTAAGAATAGTATTATATATATCTAGCTAGAGATATATAGGAATAATTGCCTATATTACCTAGTAGGTTAGATCCTAGCCTCTACTAGAATTCACAGCCTAGTACTAGAATAACTATAATCTGGTTAGGTGAGCAGTTATATAATCTCTAATATTACCTAACCTGCCTCTATTAACTACCTATATTATTCCTTTATACTAGCTACTCTCTAGATATCTCTCTTCTTAATATATATATCTTAAACTAATATTATGCTCTATCTAACCCCTCTCTTTACTATATTAGTATTTTAGGAAACTAATACTAATTAGTAGTTAACTTTACTATTATACTACCTATAATTATAATAAATAACCTTACTATTATATTATTTATAACTATAAATTAGTAAGGTTATATAAATAACTAAAAAGATATTTTCCTTATCTTAATAATTCTACTTCTTAGGTTTTAAATATTAGATAATAGAGACTTTAGATTTAGTAGCTAAGTATATAACCTCTACTTCTATTTTCTAAACCTCTATTTAATAATTATTTACTACTTAGATAGTTCTAGGCCTCCTCTTATTTAGATTATTATACTAATAAAAAGACTAGCTTTAACTACTAAGTATTTAGCCTCTATAGTTAATCTATAATCTCTAAAGTTATTACTAATATTATAGGTAAAGTTTTAGATTTCTTACTATTATTAATAACTATAAACCACTTTATAATAACTTCACTCTTACTACTTATTATATAGCTTAGACCTCCTCTAGAGCTCTTAGTGCTACTAACGCCGCTCTCTGAGCGCTGCACCCACTATGCAAGGCTCTATATATAGACCCTTGCCTATAGCCACTTCTTTTCTGCTATAATAGATAACTTCTTCCCACTTACTCTACACCTATATATATAATAGTTATAAGCCTAGCTCTACTAACTACCTGGTTTACCCCTAACTATTACCTATAGGTATAGGAGAGTTAATCTTATATGCTCTTTTTATATCTATATATATTATATCATAAAGACCTATATATTTATAATAACCTCTACCTCTTTTATTATTACTTAGAAGCTTACTTATCTATATAATTAGCCTTACTAGAAGCTTACCCTTTGCTACTAAGCTATTTAGTGCTATATCTAGAAGTATATTAACCTGTCTCCTAATATACCTAATATACTATTACTAGAATAGATCTAATCTCCTATACTTAAAAGTACTATAAAGTGTTAATAAGCTGCTTTATAAGCCTGTTAGAAGGCTAAGTATCAGATATAGTATATATGCTAAACTGCCTGCTATAATATATATATATTAACTGAGGAGTTATCTAAGCCTGCTCTGCTACTCCTAGTACTTCTAGAGGATATTTAGAAAGAGCATACTATATACTGCTATAACTAGAAGCTTACTGCTACTAAATAGGAGGAGGCTAGTACTAGTTACTGCTATATATATAACTTTATTATTACTTTAGTTAACTCTAATATACTTACTGCTATATAGCTTAAAATTATATATAATAAGAATACTAAGATATCTATTTAGGAGCTTATAAGAACCCTCTACTACTATCTCTGCCCTGCTACTAGTTTTATAGAGGCTACTATATAGGAGGAGTACCTTTAAATACTCTATATGCATACTATATAGTCTATATGCTAGTATAATAAGTAGTATATTATATTATAGACTGCTAAGATATATAAACTCTAGAGGTTATTAGCACTCTTAGTATTAAGCTATTTCTTAATACTACTATATACTACCTGCTAGACTAGGCAAACTATATATAACTTATACTATTAGCTGCTAAATAGGCTGGAATACCTATTTAGCTGCTTACTAAGTATAGGAGGGTATTTGCAGCTATCCTCTATAACTATAACTACTCTACTAGTAACCACCTAAAAGATTATAGTATTTATATCTTACTTATAGGATACTCTAATAACGCTAAACCCTCTTCTATATGCTCTGCTAAGAGCTAGAACCCTACTAATAGGGGCTTCTAGCCTTAGCACCTACTAGAACACTTAAAGTAGAAATACCCCTATAGTTTCTGCTATAAGTAGTTCCCACTTAAGTGCTACTAGCTCTAAAAAGCGCTTACTAGTAAGGAAGATATCTATATTAATTCTGAAAATACTAGAAATATTAAAGAGTGCTTATAAATAGATAAGTAGTATACTCTTACTAGTAATATCTAAGCTGCTAAATAGTACTATAATTAGTAGTAACTACCTATAAATATTAAGTATTAAAAAGCTGCTTTAAAACCCCTCTATTATGCTTAATTTTTTCCTTTATTATATAATTAACCTATATACTAGTGCTATAGCACTAAAGACTATACCTATAAGATAGTATGTTTTTCTAAGTATATTATGCTATTAAAGACTATACCTATAGGCTAGTATAATATATATTTACTGGGCTTATATACCTAATAAGCCCCTTTAGTAATAACTAGAAGCAGCCCCCCCTATTATATTACTAATATCTTACTATATACTATAAGCGTTATATACGCCCTATTATAGATAGCTTCTTTTCTATTCAGAACCAGCTTTGCAGAGACTGCTCTGCTAGCCCACTCTGCTATTTCTAGAGGGGTATATTATATTACCCAGACCTCCTCTAGAGCTCTTAGCGCTACTAGCGCTGCCCTCTAAGCGCTACACCCACTATGCAAGGCTCTATATATAAACCCTTGCCCGTAGCCACTCCTTTTCTGCTGTAATAGATAACTTCTTCCCACTTGCCCTGCACTTATACGTGTGACACTACTATAATTAATAATTATAATCTTTTATTATATAGTAAAATTACACACTTTCCCCCTTATATCTATTCTCTTTTAGCCCCTTCTACCTCTTATAGCTCTGCTAAAACCTCTACTCTTTCCACTCTATAATACTATTAATAATTTCAGCTCTGCTAAAACCCTACCCCTTTAACTATACTATATTACTAATAATTTTAGCTCTGCTAAAACTCTACCCCTTCTATTATATAATATTACTAATAATTTCACTCTTTTAGAGCCTCTAAAGCCTCTAAAAACCCTCCTCTACTTCTATTTAACCTTAAAATTATAACTTTTGCTAATTTTAACCCTCTATAAGTCTTTTTAGTAAGTTTAGTATATTTTAATATATTTTAATATACTTAGTATCTATTTATACTACTTACTAACCTTACTACTTTTTCCTCTTTCTTTCTCCTCTCTTACTACTAAAACCCTTTACTTTAATTTCTTATTTATAATAATAATAATAATAACCTTTTAATTAGTAATAAGCTCTAACTACCTGCTATAAAAGAGTAGCAGTAAGCTCTTAGTAACCTACTAAAAAGTCTTATTATAATTCTTTTACTAAAGTTATAATTATAGTAAGATTATATTAATTATATAACTTTATAGCTTTATCCTACCTATTCTAAGATATTTAGGATATTATAGCCTCACTTTTAGTAGTAACTATCTAATTTAGTTTATTTATAACTATCTAAGCTAAACCCTCTAATTTTAAGCTGCTAATCCTATCTGCTACCTACTTTTACCTTATTTCTCTCTACTTTCCCTTTCTTACTTTAAATAACTCTTTACTCTTACTATAACTCTCTCTTCTTTATATCTTAATAACTCCTCTCTTATATTTACTACTTCTAAGATATTTTAGTCTCTCTATCTAAACCTTATATTAATTATATCTAAGTTATAGTAAATAGTAAAAAGGCTTTTAGCTAGTAGTTACTCTACTAGTAGTAAAGGTTTAATAGATCTATCTTAATTAGCCTTATAGCTAGTAGTATCTATTTTTCTAGAATAAAAAAATATATACTAAGTTTTTATTAAAAACTATCTAGATTAGTTAATAATATTATTTTAACTCTAAATTTTCCTCCTTTTTTTTATATCTCTCCTATTTTAACTAGATAACCTGAGAATCTCCTTATAAGAATTAAGAATAAGTATATATAAAAAGAAGAGATAATCTCCTTATTAAGATATCCCCTCTAAGAGTTAATAAGATTAAAAGATATACTAATAAACCTCTTCTATATCTAATAACTTCTCCTCCCTCTAATAAACCCCTTCTAAGTTTATTTCCTTTTTAGAAAGCCCTTTTTAGAAAGTAAGTATTAAGTATTTCCTTTTTAGAAAGTACTTTTATAAAGAAAGCCTAAACTAGAAAGCTCTATCTAAGAGAAGGAAATACTAGATTTATAAAAGAGTATAGGTAAATATAAATTACTTAATAAATAGATTAATACTTAAAGCTATAGCTTAGAAAAAGTATCTATATTTAAAGTATAATTATAAGTCTAATATTTAAACTCTTTTATTTATTAGAGGGTATAGATAACTATAAGTTATCTAATATATAAATTAATATCTAAAACTATAACTTAGAAAAAATATCTATATATAAGATACTAATATAAGTTTACTACTTAAATTCTTTTATAGGTAATTACTATTCCTCTTTCCTACTATATTTAAAGATATCTCTCCTATCTTCCCTACCTAATCTTAGTATTACTCTATTATTTCTATTCCTTATAATTTCAAAGCTATTATTAACCCTAATATATATAGTAAAATCAGGGACTTTAATATTAAAGAGACTAACTTAGTAAAAATTATAAACTATATTACCTACTATATTATAAAGTATACTAAGCAGGATATCTATAGCCTATAACTATAAGCCTACTTTAAGGATAATTTCTAGAATATTATTAAAGTCTTTAACTATATAAACTTACTTACTACTAAGGCTCTCTATAAAGCTCTTATTACTAATAGAGTATTTATTACTATTAACTCTAACTAGATAAAGAATAACCTTATTAATATTATTAAATAATTATCTTATTACTTCTAGATTAATAATAACTTTGCTAAAGTTAAGTTATAATACTTCTTATTTATTAAAGAGTATATCTAAGACCCTAAATTCTTTACTAAAATTACTAAAGATATTAATAACTCTATTTTAACTCTAATTACTCCTATATAACTACTAAAAGCCTTAATAGTGCCTGTTTCTCCTATCTATTAGAGCCCTATTAAGAACTCTAAACCTGCTAAACTCTTATATAGACTTACTCTAGTTTTAAACTCTAATCCCTTCTAGAATATTTAAAACACTTTTTAAACCTATTTTAAGCAAAATTAGAACCCCCTTTTATATACCTAAATAATACTATCTAAGAAAGAACCTTTCTTATACTAACTTTTAGATCTTATAAAGTTTTATAATAATAAGGATCTTAAGTATAGTAGTAGTAAGATAGATATTTTAGAGTTTAAATTACTTATTTTTAAAGACTATTATATTAAAGCTAGTATTTTCCTATAATACTATGCTAAGGCTTTCTCTCTAATATTAAAGGGTAATACCTAGTAGTACTACTTTTACTATATTATAAACTAGATACCCTAACCTCTATATACTAAGATTATTAAATAATTAAAGAATTACTTTAAAACTAAAGAGTTTTATATTACGAATAAGGAACTATAGGATAATACTATATTATCTAACCTTATATATAAGAATCCTAGAAAATCTATTACTAAAAACCTTAAAATCCTATTTAATACCCTCTCTAATATTAGACCTATACTTAATAGGAAGTATAATACTAGTAATACTCTCCTATAATATAAGATCTATAATACCTACTAGAAAGTTTATAAGTATAAACTAGCTCTCTATAAATACTCTATAAGCCTTTACGATCTATATAATACCCTTTATTTATCTATTAGCACTACTTTCTACTTTAATTAAAGCCTTACTATCTAATTTATAGCCTCTAAGAACTCTAATAAGTTTAATATAATATATATAGATTAATATTTCTAAAATAGTAACTAATAGTATAATTTCTGCTAAAGTCGCTCTAATTATAGCAAATATTACTAAAACTAGCTAAACTAATAAAAACCTCCCCTATATTATTAGTTAATATATAATAACTACTAAAATAGCCCTAGATACTACTAGATTTATTATAAGTATAATTATTATTTATAGAAGTATTTAGCTAATAAATATATCTAAGAGTTTAATAAGTTTAAGTCTAAATACTCTTAAAACCTAACTAAGAATAACTTTAACACCTTTCTACTTAATTTTAAATATAATAATAATAATTAAGATCTCCCTACTACTAATTTAGATACTAATAGTAATACTAAGTAGTATTTATAGGATTACTACTAAGATATTAAATCTTAGCCTAGTTTACTTTATAAATTCACTACTTATATCACTAATACTATATTTATAGTTAATAGTAATAAGTTAAATAATTTGCTACTAAACTAAGCTACTTTCTATATAGTTATAGGTTTTAACTCTACTACTAATTTTATACCCCTTTTACCTCTAATATAGCTTATTTTGCTTAGAATCTCTATCTCTATATAGCTATTTATACTTAATAGTAGATACTCTAAGAAAGTCTTTTAGGATATTATACTAGATTTAGGTATTACTAGAGTCTCTACTACTAGCTAATAGTAAGTTACTGCTTTATAATATTCTCACCCCTTAATTAAGATAAATAAAGCTAATACTAGCTAAGTAAGAGTGTGTTTTAGTAATAAACCTTATAAGAACTTATTTAGCACTATTATAGTTAATACTATATTTAGTTAAATAATGTTTTATATTATACCCTCTAATATCTCTTTTCTCCTCTACTTAAATAATATAAATTATTTAAGTATCTATTTTAATAACCTCTATAATTATTTACTATAGGGTAAAACTATTACCCCTATTATTTATAAATAGGGTTATATCTAGCTTCTTCTTAATAATAAGAAAACTTTTATCTAAGCTAGCTATCTAATAAATACTAAACTTTAACACCTCTACTACTAATTTAGTTACCCTTCTATTACTAAGTTAGCTACTCTTCTCTACTATATTAGTTATTCTATTTAAACTATAATAATTAAGCAGCTAACTAAGATCTGCTAATACTGCTAATTAAATACTAAAGTGCCCTAGTACTTTAAATTCTTACTAAAAGATAATTATAACTTTAATTATAAGATTATCTATAATATTATATACTTTAAGAGTAAAGTAACTCTATATATTATTAATACTGCTACTAGCTTTAATACTACTCACTTTTTATCTAATCTTTTAGCAAAAACCACCTAGAAAACCCTCTACCTCTACTAGATTTATATCTACTAAAAACTACTTAATTATATTATTATAGATATTAGTTTAAACTTTACTACTAAAACCTTTAAAAATAACACTAAATCTATAGCTATTATAGTTAAAGTTATATCTATTAAAGCTTACTATTATATTAATAAGACTAAATAATACTATAGATCTCTTTAATATATCTATACTTTTATTTAGCAGGAAGTTTCCTATACTAAGCCTAATCTTACCCTCTAAATAGCAGTTAAAGCTATTAATAATACTATAGACTTTAATAGCTTTATTCCTACCCTCCTTATCTTTAATACTTACCTATATATTAATAATCTAATACCCTTACTAGATATTATAGCTAGAGCTAAAGCAATTTATACTACTATAGATAATTTATATAAAGAGACTACTAAATAAAAAATCACTAATATTTTAGGTGTCTATAATAGTCTAAGTATAGATAAAGTTACCTGTCTCTTATTATAATTATTAATATAAGTTTACTATAAAAAAGATAAATAGTAAGGTTTCTACTATTTAATTACTATTTTAGGTAAAATAGTTACTATTTAGCTTTCCTATAGCCTCTAAGACTTTCCCTCTACTACTATTAGATCCTTTTATAGTAACTCTAATAATTCTAGTAACTCTAATCTTACTAGTACTAACTCTAAACTAGTAGCTGCTTCCTCTATAAGCACTTCTCTAGCCCCTCTTCTATTTTAGTATAGAGAATAGCTCTAAAAGAATCTTACTATTACTAACCTCTTTTATATTTTTAAGTAAGAAGTTAATAATCTATTAATCTTCTTATTAATAAAGGAGAAGGTAAATTAGAAACTCTATCTTATTCTATATAAGTCTAGTAAACTTATTACTAATAGCTTTCCTTTTTAGAAATTCTATAAGAAGAAGATTAATACCCTCCTTAAATATAAAATCTTTAAATTTAAGATCTATAATCCCTCTAAGTAATATAGATACCTTTTTTAATTCTATATAGTTAATAAGATTAAAAATAAGACTATTACCCTATTTAAGAAATCCTATTTTATTATTTATAGTATAAATAATACTAATAAGTATAGTATTTTAATCTAATTACTAATAATCTAATATTATAGTATTTAACTTCTATTAGCTATTATATTATCTCTTAGCTTTAATTATTTAATTTAGATTAGAGATATTATCTAAGTATATATTTAGTTATAAACTACCCTTATATAAGATATTTATACCTACCTACCTAACTAAATCTATAATCTCTATCTCTCTAGTCTATAACCCCTCTAAGTAATATAGATACCTTTTTTAATTCTATATAGTTAATAAGATTAAGAATAAGACTATTACCCTATTTAAGATGTTCTATCTTAGTATTTATAGTATAAATAATACTAATAAGTATAGTATTTTAACCTAATTACTAATAATCTAATATTATTATATTTAACTCCTATTAGCTATTATACTATTTCTTAGCTCTAATTATTTAATTTAGATTAGAGATATTATCTAAGTATATATTTAGTTATAAACTACTTTTATATAAGATATTTATATCTATTTATCTAACTAAATCTATAATCTCTATCCCTCTAATACTATTATAAAGGATTATTAAACCCTTATATAGTATTACTAAAGCTAGCACTTATTAGTAAGCTATCTATAATACCTATTATTATAATAAGTTATAAATAACTAGTTCTACTTTTAACTCTTACCTCCTTATTACTAATAATACTAGCCTATACTTTACTATTATTAGTATATAAATAGATAATACTATTAGACTTTTAACTGCCTCTTTTTTAACTCTTAAAGAAGAAGAGCTCTAAAAGGCTAAATTTATAGCTAAAGATAAGGAGAAACTTACTACTACTACTCTAGTTATCTTTAATAGTAAAATAATCTCTCTATTACCTACTAGAATAGTTATTCTATACTAAAAGGGTTAAAGCACTAAGATTAACCTAGTATAGAAGGCTTAGAATATTATAAAGGTATTAGTAAAGTAATAATATATTAAATAATATATTAGAGGGGCTTATATAGCCTTAATTTACTAACTAGAGGCTTATTTTAACCTATTAACTACTACCTAATACTAGGATCCTGCTAATAAGGATATTATAATCCTTAATAAGCACCTCTAATAGCTAAAAGATAACCTTAATTATAGCCTAACCTTTATTATACTATTACTACCTATTACTAAATTATTTATATTTATAGATAGATTATTTACTAATAACTAGAACCTTATATTATAGCTAGACTATATTATTATACTAGCTAATAAAATAATAAATAATACCACTTTTATAATCTATAGTAATATTATCTATTATAGCTCTATAAAGTGTAAATAGGTTACTTATAGTATATTAGCCTCAGAGATCTATACTATAGTTACTAATACTAACCTAGCCTTTATAATAACCTTAATACTATACTAAGTTATTACTAAGCTAGGTATTACTAACTCTATACCTACTATAATATATATAGACTTATATTTGCTATATAAGTGCTTAGTGAAGCTAGGTATTATAAAGGAAAAACGCCTTATAATTAATATTATAGCTCTCTATTAGTTATATAAGTGTTATAAGCTCTCTGAGATCTAATAGGTAAATAGCAAAGATAATCTAGCTAATACTATAATAAAGGCAAAGCCTAATAGAGCTTTATACTACCTTATTAATAATAATACTCTTATAATCTAAATAGAGAGATAGGTAATATATATAATAGAGGGAATATTAAAATAATAGTTAATTTAAGCTATTTATATTATTTATGCTATTTATGCTGTTTATGCTATTTAGAGCTAGTTTTAGGCTATTTAAGAAGAATTTAGGTAATTAGCTAAACTAGCTATTTTTTACTTTAAATAGGTATTATTAATAATATCTAACTTATTATTTAATTTATATATTTAGATAGGCCTATTAGGTAAGTGCTAGTATAAAAGAAAAGACTACTAGTATAGAAATAATTACCTATATTACCTAGTAGATTAGATTCTAGCCTCTACTAGGATTTATAGCCTAGTACTAGAATAACTATAATCTGGTTAGGTGAGCAGTTATATAACCTCTAATATTACTTAATCTGCCTCTATTAACTATCTATATTATTTCTTTATACTAGCTACTTTCTAGATATTTCTCTTCTTAATATATATATATCTTAAACTAATATTATGCTCTATCTAACCTCTCTCTTTACTATACTAGTATTTTAGGAAACTAATAAGATATATTAAGAAGGTTATTAGCTAAGCTAATTACTACTATACTCTAACTATAGATATAACGGTTTATTAATAATAAACACTAATATAGTTTTAATATTATTATAAAGTCTAGCCTAGTTAATACTTTTAAAATACCTAGTCTTTTTAGAAGATAAATATTATCCTATTATAATTATCCCTATATAGTATACTATATCTATTATTTATTACTATATAAGATACCTATAATAAAACTTCTAGGTAATACCTTACTTTACTCGATCTAGCCTTAGCTTATAATTAATTACTACCTAGCTACTAGACTTTCTAATACTATTTAAAGTATTATCTACTAATATAAGTATCTTATTATATCTTACTATATATACTATAGATATATAGCTTATATAGACTAAGACTATTATTACTAAAATAGCTAATATAAATACTAATAACTACTAGATAGTTAAAGCTATTATTTTATAGAATACACTTAGCTTCTCTATTAGCTTTACTATTTAAAAGGTTAACTATTAGTATAAGTATAAACTAAAGCTTATCTTTCTTTTTTATAATATTCTTATCTTTAAGTATAGCAATTTTATTTAGTATTAGATAGTTAAGCAGTTTAGCTTCCCTTATTAGTACTATATACTTAGCTATATATATTAGAGATATAATAGTAGAAGCAGTTAATAGTATATAGAAACTAGACAGAGCCTTAGTTAGGTAGATAGGAGATAGAGATAGTATAGTAGCTTATAGCTGCTAGGTATACTAGTTTAGACTCTTATAGAACCTTAAAAGAGGCTCTTACTATATAACTAGATATCTATTAGGCCTCATATAAGAATTCTCTAGAAACTTCTTTAAGTTCAGGGCTCTTATTATACCTATAGTACTTAGATATCTTATATTAGTTATAAAGTTAATAGCCCTAGCATCTAAGCTTTAAGGATAGCTTATATACTATAAGAGAAGTCTAAGTAGTTTATACTTAGTATATCTAAGATCTAGAGGTAATAGTATTATATATATTTAAGTCTAATTATTAGTTTTCTCTTACTAGTAGGTATTTAATATAGTAGGCTTAATAAAATAGATATAAATATCTACTAGAAGTATATAATAAAGCTTTTAAGGCTACTCTTAAAATAAATACTAAGTATACTAAGTTTAGTATAAACTATAGAATATTCTAAGATCTAGTCTAAGTATAGTATAAGCTCTAGTTAAGGCTACTACCTTTTAATAGGTAATTTCTAGTAAATATATATAGCGCTTTCTATAAATACTAACCTATTATATTATTCTTTGCTATTATAATTATAATACTATTAAGACCTAATCTCTATAACCTATATAGCTATTTATTAATATATCTTTAACTATTTTATATTTAGTAGCTTTTATATATAGTTTTTTAATACTAGAGTTAGAGCTAATAGTTAAAGACTAATAGCTTCTAAGTATTTAAAAATAGTTATTATAGCTAATCTAGTATAACTAGTTTTAATTAGTCTTCTTTATTTTTAGTAGTAGCTATTTAAAGACTTATATTTATAATAGGGTTTCTAGTATTAAGACTAAAACTAATATTAAGTTACTTATAACTAATAGTATAGTCTAATACTATTAGGTAGATATAAGTAATTTACTTATATTATAAGCAATTTAGTATAGCTAATTATAGAAGCTTTAGTAGTAATAGATCTACTACCCCTATTCTATATAATATAGTTATACTAGCTAGTATTTTAATTGCTTAATATAGAACTACCTAGTCTATATAACTAAACTAGAATAAAGTATAATAGACTTATCTAGTAGTATTTATTATAATTTCTATAATACTAGTTATATATTATAGTAAATAGGAAATAATAGATATAATATACTAGTCTAAGTTATATAAATTTAGATATAGCAAATAAATAATTAATATTATACCCAGTTATATAAGCGTCTTACCTAGCTAATAATAGTTATTTAAGCTAGTAATAGCTAACTAAGATAGTAAATAGAATAATACTTTATAATATCCTATTATTATATTACTATAATAAGGCTCGTTTTAGCTAATTAGAAGCTATTAGACTATATTTAGAGCAAATAAATTTATTACTATACACTAAAAATCACAAATATATATTTATTACCTAGTATTAGTAACTTAATATCTATATCTTACTAACACTTTATATTAGAGTAATATATTTTACTAGAAAACACTATAGAATTTTATATATAGGTTAATAGCGCAGCTACTAATATCGGTAGGTATATATCTTATTTATAATAATTTATCCTTCTCACCTATTAAGGCCGTAGCATTTTTCAGTTAAGGGGGCTCTATACTTGCCTTTATTAGAAATACTAGAGCTATACTATTCTCTATAATACTAAGTATTAGTGTTCTAATATAATCCTAGACACTAATTCCACTACTTATACTAATAGCTACAGAACACCCTGCCCTAGTATTATAGGCAGTATAGTATAGAGTAAGGAAGTCTATATAGTTAGATATAACTAAGGTTAAATATTCTTCTCTAGCCCCCCTAAAACCTAAGAGAGGGGCTAGAGCGTATTTAGCAGACACCTAGTGGGCACCTAGTATCTCTCTGTTATTAGAGATATCTATTAGACTACCCTAACTAGCCCGCTAAACCTCCTTATAGAGCCTCAATTCCTTATTTTAACTGCGCCCTTATCCTGGCTTGTAACACCTAGCTACCCTTATAAGATATATAGTAGTGGAGGCTTCTATATTTACCTATCACGTTAGAAAGATAAGTTGGCTACTATAGATAATTGCATATCCTTTTTTGCAAGTTTACTATCTTTAGCGACTTTGTTCTCTCACTCTTCAGCGTTGTTATCTAAAAGAATATAGGAAATTAACAAGCAGATAACATATCAGGTGCATTTGCTAATAAAACTGCTAACATTTATAGAGCGAGTTACATTAATAGTTATATCTAATATTAGTTATCCTGATAGAACAGCTAAAATAAGCGTTCCTATAATATTCCTAGAGATACTTACTCTAACCTAGACTATTAGAATTGCTACGGAGTTGCTTATTATTCTGGTTATTATAGTGGTTCTGCTAGCTTAGATATACTACTAGAAGCAGAGTTATATCTAGGAATGCTGCTAAGGGACTGCCTTAATTAATAAAGGTTTAATAGCTCTAGGACTTACTAGGTAGAGAGAACTTTTTATTATTAACCTAGATTAGACTTAAGACTGTGATTTTTAGTAGTACTATAATACTTATATAATATAGGAGAGCGTATATATATAATTAAGAAATAAGATATACTCTATTAGAAGTAGTAATTATTTAGTACTAGTTCTTTATATAAGGAAATATTCTAATAAAATTCTCAGGTTTCTATAATAACTATACTATAAAACTAATAATATATATATAATCTGCTAGGCATACTCTTTATTCTAGCTTATAGAAGGGTAAGCTAGTATAATAGTAATCTTAACTATAATCTTAAATACTAATAGCTATATAGTATATAGTAAGCAGGTTAAATAAATACTCCCTATATAAAATAAATTAAATTATAAGGTAATATTATATAAGAATAATTTTCTAGCTCTCAAATATTAGTTAGTAGGATATTATATATCCTTAGGTAATATAAAGTTATCTAGTAGATATAGCTATTTAATATAGAAAGATTTTAGATTATACTTTCTAAGATAATAATATATATTAGCTATACCTTAATATAAAAAGAAAGCTATTATTAAACTACTTAGTAGTATAAAGTATTATAGAAAGGTTTTTATTAATAATATAAGATATATTATATACTTAGATATTTACTATTTAGTATATTATAGAGGTATTTATTATATATCTTTTAGTACTATCTAGAAGCTTCTTTCTTCTCTTCTTAAAGTTAACTAATATAAATAGGTATTTATAATAAAGTTTAGGCTGTACTTAGGTTCTTTCTAGAAATAATTATTTATAATATAGTAAAATATTATAACTATAGTAGGTAACAGATAGTTACTACTCTTAATATTATCTATATACTCAAGTACTAAGATTAGAGTTTTTATAGATATAGCTAGTAAGTAAAGTAATAGTAGAAGTAAGCCTATTAAGACCTAATCTTATAGAGTTCTTAAGCTATAATATAGAATAATTTTATTTTAAAGGGAGTTACTATATACTAAGTGTAAATATAAACAGAATAAGGCTTTTATAGTATATATATTCTTTATATATCTTATTCTATATTAGAAAGCTATAAGTATTAGTTTCTTATAAAAGAACTATAAGTAAGAGGTATCTTAGTATTAAAGTAAATATAACTACTTATTACTTAATATAACTAGGCATTTTATATAAGCTAGCCTATTAGAAAGTAATATAGATACTATAGTAGAAGGTATAATAGGCCTTATTAGACCTCAAAGTATATAAGTATTTTTTATAGTAGTAATATAGTATTACTATTTATATAAGTTATTTAGTACCTATTATAGAGTGTAAATCACTAGTAGAGATGTTATTAATAAAGCTAGGATTAAAATTAATAGGTAATAGTTTAAATAGGCTCTAGAAACTTTAATATAATAGAGTTAAGATATAATAGGTTATTAGTTAGCTACTTCTAATATATCTATCTTAACTCTAGTAGTAGCTGCTCTTAAAGTACTTAACTACTAGATATAGCTATAATCTATTATCTAATATTAAATATAATAGTAGATCACTCTAATAGGAGATATTCTAGTTATAGTAAACCTTACTATACTTTTTACTATATTAAATATTACCCTTTAGATAGAATTAGTAAATGCCTTTAAATTAGTTACCCTTATAAGGATAAGTTATCTTCTCTATAGATAACTATCCTTAATATATTCTGCAAACTTAAGTAGATATACTTAGAGTCTAGAATTAGTAATAGGGTTTTAGTAGGTAAGTAATAATTCCTTAAATTTAGTAGAAAAGAAGAGAATATTTGAGGTAGAGGAATAAATAATAAATATATAATATAACTTATTAACTCTATTAAATAGCATTATCTATATATAATATAGTAGACTATAGCCTTTAGCCTTTATATCTAAGTATATTATAGGTCTTAGTAATAGCTTAATTTTTTAGCTATTTAATTTTTTTATTAAATATATAGATTATTTTATAGCAGTATTAAATATTCTATTATATCCACTTAATAGGCTAAATAATAAAATATAAAATTAATATTTCAGACTTAGAGCAGTAACTATAATCTCTATAAATCTTATTATACTATAAACTAGTCTTTATTTTGCTACTTATATTTCTAATTAATATATTCTAGGATACTAAGCTATATAAGTTTACTAACTATAAAATATAAAACCTTTATATTAACTAAAGGAATAGTACTCTAGTATAGTAAACTAGGCTTAGCTAGTAGCATATTAATAATACTTATCTTACTCTTATAATCTAATATATTAAGGAAGCATATTTTATAGTATAGGGATATATACTATAAGACTAATAACTAGTTTACTAGCTATTAGATATAGAACTTTTACCTAACTCTTAACTCCTCTAGTAATTATACTAGCTTCTATACTATTTTAGTATAATAGTATCTAATTCTATTACCTTTTAGACTTAGCTTCTTTAGTAACTTTAAGAGTGCTAATAACAGCTTATATATATTTATAGATATAAAGCAGTTAAGGCTAAGGTTTAGTACTTAAAGACCTTTAACTAAGTTATAATAGTGGAAAAATATAGTAAGTAGAGCTATATTAAGTCTTTTATACTCTAATAGGCTAAGCTTAATAATTTGCACTCTAATAGAAATTACTTAGAGGTTCTTAATAGTTATATTAGTTAAAGCTAGATTTAAGTAGGTTATATACTTAAGCCTTAAATAAATATACTTTAAGCTAAAAGATAAAAGCCTGCTCTACTATTAAAGTAATAAACTAGAAAGATTAAGTATTAAATTTATATAGCTTATAATAAAGGTACTAAAGCTTATAATATTTAAGTTAGTAATATATAATACTTATAGTATAGATTTAGCTTCTAAGAATCCTTATATATCTAGGTAGTATAGATTAGATATATATAATAGTATATAGAGCACTATAGTAAGTAAACACTCTGCTACTAATATATATTTTGTTTAGTCTATACTACTAGATTAGTAGTATAAGACCTAAAGTCTGTTTACTAAGAGACTAAGCTCTCTTCTAGCTCTAATAAGGTTTATAAAGCTATAAAAAGCAGAGCAGCTCTATAGCAGGATAGTATTATAGAATAGATATAGAGAGTAATAGAAAAACTTCTTAGAGGTTAATATTATGGCTTTAATATTATAGACCTAAAGTTTATATATCTTAGTAGTTAGTATATTATATATAATAGACTTAATAATAAGGCCTAACTATTATATAATAAGCCGTTTATTATAATTTAAGATAGGAGTTATATATACCTATTAGCTTATCTAGAAGCTAGTTAATAGTAAAGAAACTAAAAGTAAGTAGGTAGAGTATATATACTTAGTAAAATATATAGATAAGGAAGATATAATAAACTCTAACTAAGTAGCTATTAACTAAGCTGCTTAGGCTACTATAGCAGAGAATAGAAAATATATAGAAAATATATTTATAGTTATACCTAGAGCTATAGTAAGTTAAAATATAGTCTATATAGTATACTATGCTTCTATAGTATCTAATATAGTACTAAGTAATATATATAATAGTTATATTAATGCTATATTAATAACTTATACTTTATACTAGAGTGCTATATATTTATTTATATTTAGGTAATATATTAAACTGTTTAACTACTATATTAAGCTAAGAAGAATAGTTATAAGATTATAGATATAAGTTAATATATATTTAGAGACTCTATTTATATTTCTTCTATAATATAGAAAGAGCTCTTATATCTCCTCTATATTATTTATACTAAAACTTAGAAAGAACTAGGGTAAATAAGTTAAGCTAAATAACCTCTAGTATATTTCTCTAGTATAATATTTATAGCAGGAATAATTTATTTCTAGTTAACTCTACCTAATTAGCCTACTTTAGTAAAATATAGATTAACTATATACTCTTTTCTTATTAACTAAATATATATATAGATTAAATAGGAAATAAAGAAAATAATAGAAATAATAGGTATATTCTTTTTTATAGAGTATACTATAATCTGCTAGTATATATTCTAAATCTTTAAGATAGTATGCTCTAGTTAGAGGGAGCCTAGTAATTTCTATATAAGCTAACTATCTAAATTTAAAATACTAGTAAATAAAATAGTTAAAATATCTAAGACTTAAAGAGTTATAAAAACACTTTTAATAGATCTTTCTTAGATATTAAGTAATTACAGATTAATATATATAATTAATAACTTATAGATAACTTAATATAGGTAGTAATATAAACTTAGAATATATAGTATTACTAGCTTTTATTATTTTTTTAAATACTATAAACACTTCTAGCTTATTAATATACCTTATATTAGATACTTATTATTAGTTATTACTACTACTTATTATATAATAATTAAGGATTATTATAAGACTAAGTCCCTCCTCCCTTATTATATTATATATAATACTATATAGAGCCTAGTTTATATAGGTTCTAGAGCTAGCTACTTACTTCTAAATATAGGTAGTAATATAACTTATTAATAGATATATAGGTAACCTAATCTATAACTACCTCTCTTTTTTATTCTCCTTAATTAGTATAATAGAGAAATAAGAGATAGCTTAATTTTAATATATTCTTTTAAGTAATAATATAGGCTAATAATAATATTCTTATATAACCACTAAAAGATACTACTTATTCCAGGTCTATATACCCTATACCCTTTTTTCCTCTCCTATATAATATAATAGCTCTCCTAGACTCCCTAATCTATAATATCGAATAAAGTTAGGTTATATCTATAAGTTCTAAAAGGGTGCTATGCTATATAAAAAGCTATAGGAGCAGTTAGTTATAATTCTAATAGATATGCTCTATATACTTATAGATATCTTTAATAATATTATAGATACTTATAATACTAAGGAAATAGAAGCTGAGGAGATTTAGTAAAGCATACTAAAATGTGTATAGCTATACTAGGATAATCTAGTGTGGTTAGTGCCTTATAGGATAGGCTGGAGATCTAATTAGCTGAATACTGATTTTTCTTAGGCTTATAATACTATATAGGGGATTATAGCACCCTACACTTCTTTATAAATTATAAATTAATTATAAAGAATTTTCACTTCTATAAAGGTTTATAAATATTTTTTTTAATTCTCTTTATATCTCTGTTCTTACTCTTCTATTACTTATAATATACTATAACTATTAATTAATCTTATATGCTTCTAACCTCTAATTTTAAGCTTAATAGATATATCTATATAAAGTCTCTAGATTATATATCTTAAAGTGAACCCTTAAATAATAGTTTATAAAATAGAACTATAAGTCAGAAGTTTATAGAATATTTTCTAAAGAACTTCTATCTTAAATTAAAGAGCTCTTCTTTAGTGTGAATCTAAATAATACTGATCTACTATAATATCTTTAATTTAAAGGCTTTATAGTAATAAAAACTAGTCTTATAATAATTTAAAAGCATAATTAACTTTAGTTATAATAGATACCTATATAATTTGCTATTATTTAAAAACAGATTAAAGAGTTCTTTTATAGTATATCTAAGAACTATTACTTTGCTGCTAATTATAGTTATAAATATCTTTATATATAGATTTGCTAACAGGAACATATTATTAGTTATAATATCTTATTCTCTAAGTACCAACTTCACTTTTCTAAATAAATTTAATAGTAACTAAATAACCTTTCTATTACTAAAAGGGATTTATAATACCTAGTCTAAATTATATTTAGTCTCTTAATATATATAATAAACTACTGCCCTTTAAATTTAAGATTTATACTAGTATTAATATATATTTATATTTTATTATATAGTTTTATATTAGATTCTTAGCTTCTATATTATAAAAAGTTCTTACTTAATACCCTATAGTTATTTAATAATATAGATATAGACCTCTATAAGTTTATTTAAACTGTGGAAAAGAAAATAAGCTTACTACTAGAGTTTACTACTTTATTGTATAATAATTTATAAATAAAGATTAATAATATTTAACTTAAGAAAAACTAATCTTATTTCTTAATTATTAGGTCTTTAGTAATAGTACTTATAATATTAAAATTTAAGATTAAGAGTTAGTGGGATTATCTTTATCAGGGATAATCTGCTTACTAGCAGATAGGTTTATTTATTTCTATTTAATCTATACTAAACTAACTTTAAATAGGTATATTTCTAGCTTCTAGAAGCTTATAAGTTATTTAATTAAAGGTTATTACTAGATTAAATTACTCTCCTCTTTATATATATACCTATTCTTTATTTAGACTTTATTAACTTTATATAAGTCTAGAATACTTATTAGATCTATTAATAAAAAGAGTATTCTTATATTATCTATAGAAGACCTTAGTTTTTATACTTGTAATCTAATTTATAAATAGCTTAGAACTTTATATAACTAGCTAACTCTAATTAGATTTAAAAATTAGTTAATTTAATTTAATAAGATAAAGATATAGATATATTTCTCCTAAATAATACCTTTTAGGTCTATTGATATATTATAGAGTCTTATTTAGAGAGTCTTCTAAAAATAATAAAATTAAATAATACTAAATACTCTACTTAATAAGCTAACTTTAACTAGGAGTTATAAGGGTTACTTAGTTCTATCTTAGACTATACTAGTAACGTAATAACAGTTTATAATTTCTATTTTAGTAACTTCTAGCTATAATTTTTCTATAATACTATGCTTAAGGTAATATTTCCACCTTATTTATATATATAATACTAAGGATCTAAAGAAGCTCCTAGCCTTCTACTCTACTGGCCTTTAGTATTATGAACTAGCCTGTTAGATAGCTCTCTAGATAGCTTATTAAATAGCCTATTAAATAATCTATTAACTAGCCCTATAGGTCTTTGCTCTAATTAATAGTATATATTATATATAGGTATTATTTAGTCCCTCTAGTATTTTTTATATTATCTAATCTCCTATTTCCTATTAGGCACTTCTATATATACCTAAATCCTCACTATTATATTTATTAGACTAGGTTAATTAGTCTCTTAGTTCTTAGAGTAGGTAAAGAGTATAGTGCTCTTAATATAGCTATTAGTAGAAGATATTATTCTTAGTAATATATATAAGGCTATAGCAGATAAGGCTATTATTATTACCACTCTAATTACTAATCTTACTATACTTACTAGTACTACTAGCTAGATAGGTATTATAACTAAGAGGCTATAAGCTAACTAGTGCTCTCTAAGAGCTTATTAGAGACTATTATCCTAATCTCTACCACTTTTAAATATATCTGCCCTATATAAAAAGATATAAACGCAGTATAGACTTAGAACCTATAGTAGCACCTTTATATATACTCTATCTAGTAGCTAGTCTATATAGGCTTAGTTCTGAGATAGAGTAAAAGGCAGTATTATTCTAGTTATAGGCATAGAACCTATTACTATAGCTATAGCAGAGTATATATATTTAGAAGAAGAGTATTATTAAGGCTATTATAGTATAACTTAATAGTTTCTATAGAGAATATATCTTATAAGACTATTCTAGCTCTAAGCCTTATCTAAGAAACTATAGTAAGCTTTTAGGCAAATAATCTATAATCTTATAGTAAGGCTATATACTTACTAGATCTATATACTTATTATAATAACTTCCTATATCTAATTATTTATATTATCTAATCTCCTATTTTCTATTAGGCACTTCTATATATATCTAAATCCTCACTATTATATTTATTAGACTAGGTTAATTAGTCTCTTAGTTCTTAGAGTAGATAAAGAGTATAGTGCTCTTAATATAGCTATTAGTAGAAGATACTATTCTTAGTAATATATATAAGGCTATAGCAGATAAGGCTATTATTATTACCACTCTAATTACTAATCTTACTATACTTACTAGTACTACTAGCTAGGTAGGTATTATAACTAAGAGGCTATAAGCTAGCTAGTGCTCTCTGAGAACCTATTAGAGACTATTATACTAATCTCTACTACTTTTAAATATATCTACCCTATATAAAAAGATATAAACATAGCATAGACTTAGAACCTATAGTAGTACCTTTATATATGCTCTGTCTAGTAGCTAGTCTATATAGGCTTAGTTCTAAGATAGAGTAAAAGGTAGTATTATTCTAGTTATAGGTATAGAACCTGTTACTATAGCTATAGCAGAGTATATATATTTAGAAGAAGAGTATTATTAAGACTATTATAGTGTAACTTAATAGTTTCTATAGAGAATATATCTTATAAGACTATTCTAGCTCTAAGTCTTATCTAAGAAACTATAGTAAGCTTTTAGGTAGATAATCTATAATCTTATAGTAAGGCTATATACTTACTAGATCTATATACTTATTATAATAACTTCCTATATCTAATTATTAATATTAATCTAATATTTACTTATAATTAGTATTACTATCTCCTCTATATATACTTCTAGTTAAAGTATTACTAGCTTTAGTATAAAGTAGTAACTAATTACTTATAGGTATAAGGATAACTACCTTATCTACTCTCTTATAGAGTTAGATAATAGCCTTAAAGATAGTTATACTTATATTAGAAATATTACTTACTTTAAGCTTAGTAACCTACTATATATAAACTACTTCTACTTAGTTTATAACTCTACTATCTATATAACCTAGCCTACTACTAAATAATAACCTGACTATTATTAAGTCTAGGCTTATAGTAGGTTTTAGCTTTATATACTAGTTAACTATATCTACTAATAGTTAATAGGTTATATAGCCTAGGCTTACTAACTACTTATAGATACCTATATAGGTAATATCTAAAACTACCTATAAGCAGCTCCACTTTAATTACTTATAGGTAGTTTAGCTTATAAATAGTAATACCTATAAGTTAATACTATATAGTACTACCTATAGCTAAATACTACTATTATAGCTAAAATATATTATAGTTATTATATATATATTATTATTATTATTATTAAATTAGTTTTAATAAGATATATCTTAATTTATACTCTTAGCTTAATATAAAAAGCACTAAGAAATACTTATAATATATTAAAGATATTTAACCCCTTAAATATATAGATAGACTTAAATATAGTTAATATATTTAAGCTACTTAATATACTTAATATACTTAATATACTTAATATATTAAATATAATAAATATGATAAAGGCTCCTAGAATATTTATTACCTTTAAGGAGAGATACTTTATTTATCTATATTATATTTTACCTAATAGCATATTCACTCTAGTAAGCTATATTAACTTACTTTTATTTATTTCACTAAGATTACTATAAGAGATTACTATAAAAAGAGTATTATAAGAATATTTAATAATATATATAATAGCTATATATTTATTATTATTATTATTATTATTATTATTATTATTATTATTATTATTATTAAAATAGTTATTATAATATATATATTAGTTTATACTTTTAACTTCTATTAATACTACTTAATAATAGTAAAAACTAAGAGAAATACTTACTTTTACTTATTTCACTAAGATTACTATAAAAAACTATAATTCTTTAAATTCTATACTTTTTAATACTTTATATAATAAATAATAGTAATAATAATAATATATAACTACCTATAGGTATATATACCTATAGGCTACCCAAACCCATAGGTACAGTATTTGCACTATACCTATAGGCTTAACTACCCAAACCCACTTAACCTATAGGTACCCGCGGGCCGGGTAATTGCCAACCCTACTCAGAACGTTCTACGTATTGCGCCGTCCCTGCAGTGCCCAGACGCGAAAGCGCAATAGAGGGCCTCGATTTGTCGTCAGACTTGTAGTACAAATGGTCAAAGGATCGAAATGGAAGCAAATTCATAGAGATGTGACAGATCCAGAGCCACCACCGGGGAACTGAAGTCTCATCGGCTTGTCCCTGGTTAATCGTGAAACTATATGGGTCCAGAGAGGGGACCAGTTTGACCTCAGAGAAGTGAATTCCAGCCATAAGGAACTTTGCCCGAGAACCAGGAATGGACTTATCCGTCGAGGCGGTCGGCAAACCGATCCGGAAGTCATACTTGATATCCACAACCGCGTCAGAGCCTATTAACCGAACCATCATCGAAGTCACTGTGAAAGCCAATGCCCGAATGGCCACGCAAATCCACCTCTCGAACTACTGTAGTCGTCTTGAGATTTGTCCTCGGGCTCAACAATGCTCTCAATGTCAACTTCAAAGAAATTAAGCTTCTCACAGAAGCCTACTTACTTGGATTCTGCAGGACCAGTGAGAGGCCCATCTCCTTTACCACGGAGGTCGCAGCCCCATCAAGATTCTTCTCAAAGGCAACTATGGAAAATAGCTACAGGATGAAGCCATCGTTCTCGCTCACGCGCCAAATGTCCAAGACAACAAGGTCAACAGCTAGTTAGTCGAGAGCTAAGGAGAGCATTCGAGAACAACGGGGACATAAAGAACCTGGTCTGAGCTACTCTCGCTGACGTAGCCGGATTCAGTCCAACAGGGGCCAAATTGGTGAGCCAGCTGTAAGCGAAGTACGTCGTCATCCTTCACGGACAGAATAGTTTTCATAGCGGGAACAGCGACCCGATATTGCATTGAATGATATCACAGGGAAGATACAATTTAGAGCGGACAAGTTCCTCCATTGCCATGCTCTCCACGCATCACTCGAAGAAAGCTTGTAGTCGAAACTCGGTCAAGGGAGACGGCTGACACCTCCCCGCGCCTGTTGTCCCGGTTGGTCCCTTTGAAACCAGCTTACTGGAATGCTTCTGAAGAGTAGTGGCGTTGGATGTAGCAAGCCAACGCGCTGGCGCAGATGTGTCAAAAGCAAGGTCACGGCTCAGGCTGGAGCGCAAAGTCAAACCCACGACTGTGAGATGATCTGTTAGTTGACTTGGCGAATCATCTTTGGCGAGTCGGGGTCTGGAAATCGGACTATCAATGTAGGTGAATGGATGTAATTGCTTCTCGTGCGGACCAAGGGCTAAGATGAAAATATCAAGTTGAAAAGGAGGACAGCGGGAAAGGGTCACATCAACACAGATGAGACGTGATCAAGGAGCACCTTACGGTGTCTCAACGGAATCGTATCCTTCATATGCCCAACCCTTCGGCATCACGGCGAGGAGGACGCCATCGGCCGTTTTGTTCCATGCGCCCGCGTGACCTTCGTTGTTTCTGGGCAATACCCCCGTCGTCGCCGCTGCTGCCGCTTGTCGACGCCTTACGCCATGAGAACGAGTATTCTTGCAGCACAGAGATGGCATTCCCGGGTTCACGTGTTCGAAGGCCGAAGGGTAGGTACGAGGATGGGCGTTCCTGCTGAAGTATTGCTTCTTTCCCCTTTTATCTATATTAGCTAAGATGCAGTCGAGGGCAAATAACAGCTAGAGACTGGGCTTGAAACTGCTTTCAAGCGTTCACTTGATCCTTTGCTAGGTATCTAAGAGACCGAAGGCTCAATAATCGCATTTACAGCATCGATAACATCTAAACGGGCTTCAGCAAAGATCCAGAGTTGCAGATTCCCAGTAGCGCGGCCACGGACAGCGGTTGTCGACTCAAACCGGTACAAGCACCAGCAGAAACTTGATCTGACTTGAATAACTACTCGCTACCCGGGGGTGTAGGGCGTCGCGGGCTCGCGTTTACACCCCCTACTCACATAGTCTCCCCTCATAAAGTTAAGAGCTCCCCCGCAAATAGCTTCACAGAGGGTTTTCTATTAGGCCTCTTTAAACAGCTAAAAGACTCCCATATCTATTAGCTATAATATATATATAGTATAGGGGGGAAAAATCCCAGAATAATACTATACTCTATATAGTATTCTATAAGTTCTTAGCTTATATAACTAGAGAAGCTATCTAAGAGGAGTAGTTAATATAGATGCTCTGAGATATTCTCCCAGAAAACTACTAAGTATTTAGTATATTAACTTAGAAGTACTGAATATATATACTACTAATCAGACTAGCAGCTATACCTATTAACACTAAGATACTTCTCTATTATATATCTAATCTTCTAAAACTTCACTAACTTTATAAATAAGTAGTTATTAAAGTATTTAATAAAGTCTATTATAATCTATTAACTAGAAAAGGCAGTAGGTAATTAGGTAAAGCAGACACCCTCCTCTATATTATATTTAGCCTAAGCAGTAATTAGCTATATCTTAAATATTATATATACTAGGATAGTTACACTAATACTATTACTATATCTAATAAGGGTATAGAACTCCTAGTTAGCTAGATTAGTAACTTCTAGAGCTACTCCTCTCTTCTAGTTTATATTCTAAAATATAATAACTTAAACCTAGCTATTAAGATACCTAATCTAATAGCTAGACTTATTAGTATTCTAGATCTTAGAGCCCTTAATATTATATAAGTTAATATAGGTTTTAAGCTAATTAAAGAAGTTCTAAATTAGAGCTAGGTCTAACTCTACTCCCTTTGAATAAAGCTTAACTAGCTTAATAAAGCCAGACTTCTTAAGCTCTAGATAATCCTAAAGCTAAGTAAATATAAACTCTATTAATACTAGCTCTTAGCTTTAGGTTACCTAGAAACTATTTATAGTCTCTTTAATAATAACTAGGGTTACTAAAAAGCTAGTATCTAAAAGCTAGATTATAAAGACCTTAAGAGCAGTATCTTTAGCTAGTATTAGTAACTAGAGCTAACTATTAGATTTTATAATACTCTGCCTAGCCTTAAAACACTTAATATACTTTTTAATACTAGTATAAGAGACCTTATACCAGGCAGTAATAGACTATATACTCTTAATAGTACTAGACTTATAGTTCTAAGAAATACTAGTATAGTGTTATTACTATATATATAGGATAGCTATAGCTCTAGACAGGGCTTAAATCTATAGGATAAGTATATATAAAAAAGGATAGTTTATAATATAGCAAAATAGTATTATCTAATAGTCTTAAAAGTATAATATTTAGGTAGGAAAAGGCTAAAAATATAACTAGTAGCAGACTTAGCATAGAAACGACTTTTTAGTATTTCCTATATAAGTAGGGAGTATAAGTATAAGCCTATAACGCTCTATACCTCCAGATAGCCCTTCCTATTTATAGAAAATTAACAGGGCATTTATTTAAGAATAGCATATTATAGAGATAGCATTAAATTAACACAGGGTTCTAAGTTTTTCTGCTTTAGCTTAAAAAAGCAGTGCTTTTATATTAGCCTAAAAAAGCAATAAAAGCATAATATTACACTAAACTAAGCCTAATTAGGCTAGTATAAGGCTAACCTAACCTAATAATTGCAGTTAGACTAACTTTTAAGCTTATTTTTCCCTCCTATAACACCACCTCTACTACTATTATTATTATTACTAATAACACTCTGCTATTATTATTATTATTACTAATAATATTATAATAGCTTTAAGAGGCCTTAAAACTACTATTATTAAGCAGTTATTTTACCCATACTATAATTATAATAATAAGAACTAAAAAGAGCAGTATAAATACTATAGCTAGATTACTATAGTTAGTATCTCTTAGCAGAAAAAGCATCTTAATTACTACCTATAATACCTTAAATACTAAACCCACACCTAATTACTAATTATAGCTACCCTTACTACTATAGTTATAGTTAATAATACTTTTAGAGACCTAATAAACTAGCTAAACTATTATACTACTCTTTCTATCTTCACTAATAATTACCCCTTTACCTTCTATAAAAATAACTAGACCTATAACTTAACTATACTACTTTAACCCAGCTAGAAGCTACTATTATTATATAGCCTCTATAAGGTATATTTACCTTATATCTATAATAACTACTACTATAAAGTTAAGGCTATTATTAAAGCTTTACTCTATATTAATATAACTTTTAATAGCTCTAAAAATAATACTAATAATTATATTATTAATATCTCTATTATAATACCTAGCAATACTGCCTTCTTTTAGTATATATAGGTAACTACTAACTACTCCTATAGCATAACACAGAGTATCTAAGAGCTTCTTTCTATCCTTAAAGAGATCTCTATAGTTAAGAATATTCCTAACCTTAAGTAGATTAATAGCTTTATAATTAATATAAATAGTACTATAAAAGCTTTACACTAAGAGATTACTTATTAACCAGGCCTTAAGCATATTATTCCTATTCTCTATAACTTCTATAAGCTAAACCTTCTTATTAGTAATATTATAAAGCTATCTCTATAATAACTAATTATTAAAAAGGCCTTAAGTATTATTAATTACTTCTACACCTTATAGTTATAGTTAGCCTAACTTTAATAACTTTAAGTTACTATTTATAGTAAGCCTAAAGCCCTACTTACTTCCTCTTTTACCTAATAGAAAAGTATAAAGTATTATCTATTATTAATATTCTATTTAAAGAGTGCTCTCCTTAACTATATCTACCTTAATAATATCACTAGCTAGCAAAGCTCTATTATAAAAAATAGTAATACTAGTAATATTACTATACTAATTAGTATTATTAGGAATAAATTTTTCTAGCTTTATATAGAGACTCTTATTAATCTACTTAGACCTATTAGTAAGACTATTAAGATATCAGAAACTCATTAATTCCACACTAGTTATATACTTACCTATTAGGAGGGTATTTAGTACTACTATAAGGCGCACCACACTACTAATATATACTAAGTTAACTAGGCAGAAATATTTAAAGTATTTAACACCTACCAGGTAAAATAAATCACTAATATTAATATTATTATATCTACTCTCCTACCTTCTAATATATAGTATATATATAGTAATAATAAGTAAATAGTTATATTTAATTAGCTAGAGAGATTTACCCTAACTACTACTCACTATAATACCTATTATATTAAGATCCTTAACCTTTACACAGTTATAGACTTATTATTTAACCTAATAACCCCCTTTTAGGCGCCCACATAGAGCCTACTTATAGCATAGAAGTATATATAAGTCTAGAACTTAAAACTAGCTCTATTAATACTATAAATACTAAGCTATATTATAACTTTAATCCTATTAGAGAGAAGCTTTTTAGCACTTAATTTTATATATAATTTAGCTTATAATTAATTAGCTCTTAAGATTACTAATAGGCTTATATTTATATATATAAACAGTTAAGTACTTAAATAGCTATATACCTAGAAGAGAGAGTATTTATAGCTACTACTATAAATAATATAGAAGTCTCTTATAGAAGAGGAGTTAGTATAATTAGAGAGAGATATTCTTAACTTATATATAAAAGAAGCCCTAGCCCTTAACTTAGAGTTTATAGCCTCTAGCCATTATATAGTAATTTTACCTACTTTATAATAAACCTTCTAACTCTGCGCCACGCCTCCTAATAATATATATAGCCTTTAGTTATATAATTATAACTATCCTAACTATAGCTATACTTATATATACCTATCTTACTAGATAGCTTTATAATTCTTAACTTTACAGTTTAATAATAATATCTATTAACTTATCCTCTCATCTATTACCTATGCTACTATTAAATACTATCTCTATTACTGCTTTATCTACTAGTCCCCTTGTTTAATTAGGCTAGCTAATGCCTTTATAGCTATACTATTATTAGTAATACTCTCTCTATTTTAAAGCAGTTAGTATAAGCTATACTTATTAATATTCTATTATAGAGAGCCTATTTAAAGAAGGGCTAATATATAGAGTATATAATAACCTAATTAACTTCTAATACTATATTTACTTATTTATATATAATATTATTATATATCTAGTTATTCTCTATAGAGGTATTAATAAGGGCTCTTCTAAGAGCTATACTAATAATATACTATTAGTATTATCTAGGCTACTTAATAAAATAGAGTGTTTTATTAATTATATTAATACTAAAATCTTATATAATCTTTTATATATTATTAATATTAATAGGCGCGCCTTATCTATAGCTAGTATATTAATATACTAGGTTTAGTGCTAATATCTTAGAGAACTTATTATAGGTTAATAAGAATAAGAAAGAGAGATAGGTATAAAGCCCTGCTTATAGAGCTTTTTATACTTCTAGCTATAAGAACCTCTTAGGAGGTTAAGAAGTTATCTCTTATATATACCTTACTAAAAGGTTAACCTTTAGGTAAGGAGTTATTAGATATCTTATATAGTGGCGTTTACCTTACTAAAAGATTTACCTTTTAGGCGTTTTTTATAGTACCTTACTAGAAGGCGTTTCCAGGCTATAAGAGCCTCAGTAGTCTATTTAGCTTTAATATAATTAGTCCTATTATATATAGTATAGTGTTACCTGCGCTATTACTATTCTACTAGTCTATTTAGCTAGAGTATATATCTAACTTTATAATATTTAGAGAGTTTACTTACTAATAGGAATATATTAGGTTTCTGTATTATTATTCTTAGCTAGTAGAGGGTATAGATTAAAGTGCCTCTATAGTGTTTTCTAAATTATACCTATAAACTAGGTAAATTTATTATAGTTTTTTTTATAGAGAGCTATATTATAACTATAAACTTAAATTAGAGTTTATCTAAAGCTAATTAATTTTAGTTTATATAGAGATTACTATAATAAGCAAAATTTGCTTGCTCTAGCCTAAAAAAGCAGTACTTTGCTTTATATAAGCTAAGAAAAGCATAGTAAGCATTTATACCTTTAAAACCCTAAATTAATAAAGTCAATTTATTATATTACTAACACTAAACCTAATATATTAGCAAAACTTCTTATACTACGCTATATATATAATACCTACTTTTTATAAAGTATCTTAAGCTTATAGTATATTTATTAGAGTTTTAGAGCCTATAAAGTTATTACTAAACTATTATATTATTATTATTATTTTAAGTATATATAATCTGCCCTTATTATAGCTCTGATCTCTATTATTAAAGTTAAGTTATAATACTTATTATATAGTAAAAACGCTAGATTATATATTAGATCAGAATAATAATAATAGATATAACTAGATATAATATATATAGAGCATATAACTAGGCCTACCTTATATAGTAAGGGATTTATACTAATAAATACTAGTACTTTATAAGTAAAAATAGATTATAATAATAGTAGCAAGCTAACTTATTAGGTTAGGTTAGGTAATATAACGAATTAACTCTATTAATTTAATACTATCCTATTATAGTCTTACCTTTCCCACTAGGACCCTTAAATTAAAGTTAAATAGAGACTATAGTTATATATAGGGTAACTTAGAAGCTAGTATTATTATAAGCAGAGTTCTAAAAGTGTAAATACTTGCTGCACTTTTCTAGGCTTATATAAAGCAAAGCACTGCTTTTTTAGGCTAGAGCAAGCAAATTTCACTTACTATAGTAATCTCTATATAAACTAAAATTAATTAGCTCTATAAGCTATATAGAAGCATATTAGGAGCAGATAGGAAAGTTATATATAACTACCTAAATTAGTTAGATATATACTAAATAGAGTAACTATAATTATTAGATTAGGTTAGCCTTATACTAGTATAATTAGGCTTAGTTTAGTGTAATATTACGCTTTTATTGCTTTTTTAGGCTAATATAAAAGCACTGCTTTTTTAGGCTAAAGCAGTAAAATTCGGAACCCTAATTATAAGGGGTCCGATCACACATAAGATTTATTAGGTGCCCACACCTAATATATAGAGATATATATATATCCACATAATCCACTATATATATCTAGACTTAGCATAATATATCACACTTAGTACCCTTATAAGACTAGTATAATAAATAGTTCTTATTTTAAATAGAATCTAGAACTAGTATAGTTACTAACTTACTAGATAGCTTAAAGCTAGAATAGTGCTAGCTACCCACTACCCTAAGCAATAGGCATAAGCTATTCAAAGGTTAAAACTAAACCTTAGTTATGCTCTAGTAGAACAGCTCCTCTAAGAAGGCTGAGATAAAACAGTATAACTATATCACTCTAAGATCTCAGCCTGCCTGTTTATACTACCTAATAATATTAGAAAGATATAACTAGCCTAGAAAGGCATACTTAGATAACTTCACTTACTAAGGGAATTTTATATTAACTTAGTAGAATATCCTAGTCTTCCTAATAAATTTAAATACTTAAAGAGAGCATAAAACTTACTAATATCTCTAATACCACCCCAGTTACCTTAGTCAAATAATACAGTTAATTAAATTGCCTCTAATCCCTCTAAAAAGCAATAAAAGAAAAAGAAAAAGCACTCTTACAAGTTTTATAGAGATAATTAAAAACCACAGCCTAGCTAATAAGACCCAGTTCAAGTATTTTAATCAGTATATAGGACATCTTCTCCTCCAGTGTCTCAGACTAGTTAATAACACCTATAGAGAAGGTCGCAACCAGGGGAAATGCAGAAACCTGACACCTGATATAATATCATATATAAGAGAAAGAGCTATACAGAGCATTTACTAAGCCCAGCTGGACCAGTTTTTTATCTGCCTGAGCGCGCTTGCCTATTACTTACCAGATACAGATCTGAAAGACCTCTAAATAGAGTGTGACTGGTTTCCAGGGGATATTAAAAATATCGTTTCGGGCCTAATACAGAGTTTCAAATTGTTAGAGTTGGGTCAGAAATCGCCACTTAATTTTAATAATAACGAAGATCTTCTAGCTGGAGATCACCTGCTAGAGGGGATGGCCCTGTGCCTATATAATTAACTCTTATCGTGGCCCACAGGAGATATAAGTCGCAAAAAGCACAAAATCCCATCCTCTAGAAAGGGATTACAGAAAGTAAGACAACACAATACACAGTTTATTAGAACGTAGTTCGCAATAGATAACAAGATAAACGATCGTTAACACAATTTAGCGATGTTCCGTCTTAAGGTGCTGTCCATGCTGAGTACCTTCATCTCCATAAAAATTGACGACAGAGTTAAGCCCCTCAGAATCTCAAAAAGAATCCGAAACGATAGGGCCATAGAGGAAGAGAAGAAGGACAATTTGGCGTGCTCTTTGGCAGCAGAGTGTCATACGCGTATGGTGCAGAGTGAGGAAGTCAGCGTAGATAGGTATAACCAAGGTTAAACATTCTTCTCTAGCCCCCCTAGAACATAAGGGTAGGGGCTAGAGCCTATTTAGAGAGCCCCCAGTAGGCACCCAGTGCCTCGCCGCTATCGGAGTCATCTTTTGGACTACCCTAACTAGCCTGCTAAGCCTTCTTACAGAGCCTCAATTCCTTGTTCCAACCGCAACCTTATCCTGGCTCGTGACACAGAGGCTCAGATTTACAGCGAGACCGCCCAACAAACGGAAAGAACATCTCGGGGACTGGAAGCTGGAGTCATGTTGTCCGAAGTGGCATCTGCCTCGAAGCCATCGCGGCCGACATCCACCGACCATTCGGATGGAGACATGCTGGATTCTGACGCCAGTGAACAGACATCTCCAGCAGCGACCAGCGACCAGCGTCAAACGGCCAGAGGCTGTAGTAGTGCAAGGGTACAATCCGGTTCATCTACGTCACCTTTGCAGAACGTGGTTATAGGGGCATCACAACAAAGCAGCTACAGTGTCCCTGACTTAGTTATCAATCCTGATGCAAAGACGCTAGTAATCACCCATGCTTCCCATCGTGTCGAACCACAACATGCACGGATTGAGACTATTCCGCCAGAGTTACCGCCATCAGACGGTAATGAAAGGGTTTCATCAGGCTCTAGAACATCACACCCTGAGGTCGAGATCAGCGCCGAGAAAGCCATTGCGAGGCAGGTGGAAAACGATATTCTTGGCCTGCGGACGGACATCGGTGGCATTGAAACACGAACAGCAAGACTCACAATCGATCTTGAGCACCTTTCTCAGAGCCTAAAGAGGTCAGACCAAGCTATCTTGGAGACGCGGAAGGCACTGGACGCTGCTATTAAACTTGCCGGCAGCAAAATCGACAATCAGTTCAGCATCCTTGATGAGCACCAATCGAAAGCAATGGCGGAAAACCTTGACCTGGAGAATCGACTGAGCTCATGCCAACGCAAGGTTGAGCAGTTAACACTTCAGCTAGAAACGATCCAGGCGAATATTAGCGATCTTTTCCGCTATTCTGATGAATCGAAATTATTTGAATAAGCTGCTACTAATTTGCTGAAGCCTCAAGACGAAATCGTGAGCATACTTGCAGGTTTCAGCCAAAGATTGGACCAGATTGAGAGAGATATCACCCAGGCTGCTAAAAGCAGGGATAGTATGGCGAAGGCAGAAGAGAAAGGACGACAACAAACATACACAGCACTGTCTGATCTGGAATCACGGATGTATTTGTTGAAGAAATGCTTGTTCGAACATGGAGAAACGAACAGCGATCAGCAAGCCAAGCAAGTAGATATATATGGTCAGATTGGAAAGATGCAGCAACAGTTTTTAGATTATGATAGTAAAATCAGTGATTGGGAGGAAAAGGAAACTAGTCTGTTGAAACAAATCGGCAGTATTGCTTCAGACCTTTCAAACCACAAGCAGCTAGACGATGGCCTCGTAGCGGGCTAGAAGAGAATTAACGAAGAGATTGCCGGATTGGGAGAGCGTATTGACGCCGGTGATCTCTTACATGGCAGACTAAATGACAGTTTCTAGCAGCTTTGTGATCGTTTAGATGCAGCCTTGGAAGATCAGACAAAGTTGCAGACTCAAATCAAGAAACTGAATGATGGAGCGGAATGGGCCAACAACGAAAATTCCACTAGACAGGCCGACACTAGGGAAGTGAAGGAATGCGTCCGGAGTTTAAATATAAAAGTTAAAAATTTGGACAGCTTGGAAGCAGAGTGGAAGTCAACACAAAGAACGGTTTCTGAGTTGCAAGCCATATTTGTGATATGGAAAGAACGTGCGGTCCAAAACGATATTGCGGTGAAAGAACAGACAAGGCGGGTCGATAGTCTCGAAAACTTTCAAACCCTACTGACAACATATGAAGACGCAGAAAAGAAACGCTAGGGGGAGCAGGAGCGCATTGGGAAGAAATTTCAAGCGGATATTGGAAGCCTAATAACAAAAATCGAGAAGCTCGAGATCCTGGCATTAGAATGGAAATGGAGAGACGGACAGCAACACGACATACGAGAAAACCATACCGGCCTAGAAGTACGGACCATACTAGCATAACACCAAGCCGCAGAAACAGCACGACAAGAAGAGCAAGAGGAATTACGAAAAGAAATCGATCAACTCAAGACCATCCTAATGAAAAGAGAAGAAGAGGAGAGCAAGCTCAGAACGAGGCAAACTGAAATGATCAAGCAGTTTGACGACTTGTTAGCAAAGCTTGCAGCCAAAGTGTCGGTTGATAGGCTTGCTGACGACAACCAATTGGAAATGCTCCCTCGATATGATCGTAGTCTGCGTTCAAACCTCACAGATAGAGTCGTTAGTTTGAAAATAGCTCACTCAAATATGCAAGAAGGGACGTCTGCCCAGAATTCAACCACGGTGCCAACCAGCAAAGCCTTATACAACAACGACGACAACAAAAAGCTGCAGCCACTACCCGTTTCTAATGGAGTACACAAGAACGTGCCCCCAGAAACACATCCTGAACATGAGAAAGCAGATACTACATTTGAACATGTTCGCGTCCAACCAAAACAGTGGTCTACCTGCCAATCGGTTGGGGTTCGCACAACTCCAGACGTAATGTCCAGCAAGAGAGACTCGAGCACGTCAAGACTCACAGCAGCGAGTTCTGAAAAGATTGTGGTTTCCCACCCACAAGAGATCCCCCAGCACGCAGTACAACGACGCCAGCTTCATCTCAATGGGAAGAGGAAACACGCAGATGTGCTGCGCGACGCAACAAGCCAGTTTGCAGCAAGTTCAGAGACTGAGCGACTTCCAACTCAACACTATGCCAAGGCGAGCGCGGCAGAAGCTAGAATTCATATTGACGGATTATCCCCAGTCTCATCCTTGCTCAAAGAGAGAGACGAGTTGAAATCAATAGCAGAGCAGCAGCGTGAAGGTCACATTGCCGCAATCATAGCGGACTTTGCGAGAGAAAGGGCGACTTGGCAGCAGATCATCAATTGGGATAAGGAATACATCGAAATACTCATTTACCGTGTCAATAACTTGGGTCAACTTCTTGGGCACTGTAAAAACGACATAAAAGGCCTTATTTGTGAAATCACTGAGCTAAAGACCGAAAAGTTCAAGCAACAGGAGAAGGACGCTGGCAGCTGGCATCGAGATATGTCCACCAAGACCAAGATCACTCAGCTTGAGAATAAGAACGCGCAGCTTGAAGACAAGATAATTCGACGTGAGAACCAAGTCGCGCATCTTCAAAGGATGCTTGAAGAACAGAAACGTCGCCAGCCAGAGCCTCACGACAAGCGGGCATTAGAATCACGGGTCAGCCATAAAGGAGAGTGTAGCGCTGTATCAATTTCTTCGGAGAAACGACAAGCTGAGCAAGGAGCCCGACAAACTGGGCAACAGGACACGTCCACAAGAACGACCAAAGTCCGGACAGAACAGATACATGCCCAAGATGTCAAGACACAAGACGATAGGAAACATTCGCCGCAGAAGTATTTCTTGAAGGATGTCACGCCTTCAACTAAAAACGTACGCTTTGTGGACTCTCAAGGCAAAGTTCTCAGAGTCGATCTTGACAAAGTTATGGCATTGGATCATGAGGGCCTTATCGACAGGCTTAGGTCACTCTGGCAAAACAATAAGACCCAAAGACCTCTACCACGAAGTCTATGCGTTGCCAGCCTATCCATCACATCTAAAGGCGGATGGAGAGTCACGTGGATAAATGGGGCTAGCAAAGAATTTACGGGACTCTGCAGCCTCATTAAATTTGGCTGGCATATCTCTTCGAAGCTGAAGTCTTTAGAAAATGACGAGCAGCAACACGCGTTAGAATTCCAAGGCTTGTTCCGTCGCAGTTTTGCAGAGAAGCATGGCGAAGAACTGGGAGACTTTCAAGCAGAATTCGTAAATTTAGATTTGGGGGAGGAGCCAAGCATGCAATAAAGCACAAGGCAGGAGCTTCTTTTCCTTGCAGTGATGATGTTATAAAAGCATTCCTAATTGGCGCTGAAGAGAATGGAAGGCAGGCAGGCAGAGTAGGAATGCGAAACGACGTAGGTTTCCATCGCCGTTTCATGCCATTAAGTGTATGACAGCACTACGTAGGAGGGACTTCTTGAGCCAGGTTATCAAGTGTGGTTCTTTTGACGCAGACATTGGAATGGCCTGGAAGGAAATGCTCTTGAATTTGATGCTTGTCAAAGCCCAGCTAGCAGGATTGCTCAACTGAGCCTGCACTAGATCTAGCAAAGTAGAAAAGGTGACCATTGCGGGTATATTCTGCCAGCCACCAGAAAGGGCGCCTGCTCTTCGCAAACGAGGTTTGAATCCGAGCATTGAGCACATGACGGCCTTTTCTTGTTGCATTGCTTATTCCCACTTAATAGGCACTGGAAGCAAATCTAACGGAACATTAGTGAAAGATTTGCAGGCAGCATGGAATGGCGTCAAACCGAGGGAGCTTGCCCCATACCGCTGAAGGATGTGTCACGATCGCAATCGCCCTCCGTCGAGATGGCTGAGCCCGGCCATGTTTCAAAATTGTCGATTAAACTGGGGGCCATGGATTCGGCATCGAAAGCTTCAACTACTCCTCCCGAGATGCACTTCAGAAGCCGGCTATGTTCGAGATTTGTGCTAGCTGGTCAATGTATGCGAAAATCATGTCTCCGCATGAACCTGCCGACACAAAGGACACATGCTTTGACAAATTCAAGCCACCGTTTGATGCAATTATCATGAAAAAAACGCTGGCATCCCAGTTGCTTGTCGTTGGCTGTTTCATCCAACCGTCCCAGGCATTGATACAATCGGAGTCCTCGACAACGATCTCGGCATCAACAGGAAAGAGTTGGCTCGCAGCCGCATACGGAGTTCTTTAGTAGGGTTCTGTTCTGGTGAGCAATGCCAAGCGGCCACTGCAGTGCCTAAGGCCTCCTGCCTCCTTCTGACATCGTAGACTAAAGCCATCCCGTGAAGGGGTCTGCTTCTTTCAAATGTTGGTATCAGAAGCCAAAACTTGTATGGCGCATGGCTGGCATACAGCTGCAGTTCATCAAGTCAATAGCCCGGCGTAAGTCATGGCGAGGAAGTAGTTAATCCGCCAAACCGTCTCCCAAAACGCCTTCGGCGACGTCGATTGCCTGTGTTCAGATGCATGCGAGCAGCAGGTTAGAACGCAATCCAATCGAAGCTGCGGTGCATCACGAGACCTTATCAACGGCATCGTCGAAGGTGAAGCATGAGATGAGGCAGGGCAGAAATTCATCGCCCGCGGGACATATCAAATATCTTGAATCGATGTTTCGCGGAGGGGATCGAACCCTACAAATCCGCAGCAGGCGGGATCCACAGACTTGCTTGCCGGCCTGGGGACGTTCGAATCCACCAGTGCTGTCTGTTTCGATAACGGCCAAACGGCAGGTCTCTCACTCACCAAGGAAGATGCGCTTGGTGTCTCGAACTATTGCGATGAAAATACAGAGACGGCCCGAAAATAGATTAGATGCCCCCAATAGCGAAGTCTTAGCGTACATGATCTTCAGCCATCATGAAACGCTCGTGAAATCAATTAATGTAAACCGTTCTACGACGTGCCCGCGTCAAATTTGACTCATTCTTTTGTGCCACCCAAGTTGTTCAATAACCATATTTGCCAGGGCAGCTTGATACTGAAATGGGCTGCTACCTCCATAAAGATATCCGGGCAGCCTGCTTCCAAGAGGACATGGCCATCGCGCCGCCTTTGCTCGTCATGTCACCAGGAGACCTAGTGCTGCTCACGATTTCTTCAAAGAAAGTCTTGATATGCTGTTCTTAATCTGATCGAGTTAAGGACGGAGAAAGGCCGATAGTTTACACGGGTGCCTCTCATACCCGGTGTAGCATCCGCCGATCGGACTATGCCACTTTGGCGATGAAAATTCGCGTGCCGATGCGAGTATATTGGAGCAACCCTTACAGGCTAGAGCATTGGCTGCGCTGCCGCAGGTAGACCCGGAGACCATGCAAAATGTCCAGGGTCGCCCCTGCGAACTCGCGCCTCCGCATATCGATCTCGTCTGTGATTATCATGAGTTTCGCCAAAGAATGAAAAGGATGACCCCACTCACCGATGAGAGGCTGCGGCAATGGGAGACCTAAGGATTGCAAGGGATATTTGCAAGACATCACAGCCGTTCTTTTGACAGCTGTGAAAATACCATCCAGAGCACAAGATCTCGGCAATAGACCTCTGGTACTTCCTCCCTCATGTTGTCGAACCACCTTGCTGACATGAATGTGAATGTTCTGCGACAGCCTAGGAAGTCCACAAGCACGGCAATCTTGGTGAGAAGTTCCAGACTCACATCCACAGGAATCTTACCAGATTGACCAGTCTCGGCGTCATGTCCTTTGATAAGCACTCAAAATACGCACAAGCTAACCTCAAGTGGCATGACAAAAGACGAAAACCTGCACTCAATGCCTCTTCGGAACGCGGCGGGCCTACACGGGCTCGGAAGAGATAATGTGAACGTTCTTGCAGAGTTGCTGTCAGCAGAGCCAGCCTCAGGTTGTGAGACTGTCATCATCGTGGGTGGATTATCGGCTCACCCGCAATGCCTGGTGCGGGCCCAGCTTCCCAGGCTGGATCGTTAAGTTGAAACCGCATGATATCGAACCTGTGACGCGCCACGCTAGTTGGCTGTGGTGGTGGCCCGTTGCTTTCTTCGTGGACCAAGGGCGCAAACGGTGAGTCCGGTTACCAATTGCAACGAGGAGCGCTATTCGGCACCCCCCGGTCTGCTATTCGGAACCCTTCTAACTGTAACTAGCATAGTCGCCGCCGCGCGCCACAGCAGTACCGCCACAGACGCACACGCGTACGTGACTTCTGCGCCCAAGTCCACGCAGTAATAACATCACATAGACGCGCGCAAAAGCAGCTCTATATTACTACTAAATATATATTATATAGAAATACCGTCTAATATATACTTTTTTAGCTAAAAAAATATATAAGAAGATATATTCCTTTAGCATACGCGCTATATAGTGATATAGAGCTGCTTATATTAAATTATATAGCATAGAGTATAAAAATAATAGTATATTAAGTATATATTTATAGAGAAGGGAGGTATTTACTTTATAATACTAATAGAATTAAGATGTTATATAAATAGATAAGTATACTTATTAAGAGAATATACTATTAGACTTATTAAGCTTAAACTAGTTATAACTATAATGATATTTAATTAATAATAATTAAATATTACTATACTTATTTTAAAGTAATTTTAAATATATTTAATAGAGCAATATTACTAATAGTAGTGTATATATATAGAATAATATTACTATTATAATTAATTTTAGTAAAAGTCTAAGTATATTATTTAGTATTTAACTTACTGTATAATAATAATAGTATTATTAAATTAACCTCTTAGTATATATAGTAACATACTAAGTATGCGTAAAAGCAGCAGTAACTGTGGCATAATAGTATAATATCTATATTAGCCACTTTTAGGTATAAATAATATATAGATTTATATATAGAGATTTCTAGATAGCTATACACTTAATATACTATTATTTTTACACTCTATACTATATAATTTAATAAGTATACTAGTATTATACTAGATTAATATATAATATTCTATAAATATATAGTATTAATAGTCTAAATAAAACATCCCCCCTTCTATATATAATAACACTACTATAGTTAGTAGATACTATAAGATAGAAAAAAACTTACTTATATTATAGTAACTACTATAGGGAACCTTATAGGGGTTTATATACACTTAGCGTATTACTATGTACACTAAGGAGTTAATTTAATAGCAGGCTACCTATCTCTAGGATACTTAATTAGCTCCTTATTTATTATTAGGAAAAAGTAGATAGCTAAAGTATCTAACTAATAGGGTATTAAGATATTCTCTTAAGCCTATTATTATAAATAAATATCCTAGATAAAGAGGTCTATTAAATATTAATACTTATCTCTAGTATTAGGGTCTATAATTAATTCTAGAGCTAGTAGACTAGCTTATATAAAAGGTAATAAAGCTTTAAGTTATTTAGTAAAAGTAACTTCTAATAATATCTTTAAATAAAGTATTAAGAGCTCTAAAGTACTTCCTTCTTATAGATAGTAAAGCTCACTTATAGTATTATATATAGTATAGTATAGAGTGAGGAAGTTAGTATAGTTAGGTATAACTAAGGTTAAATATTCTTCTCTAGCCCCCCTTAAAATCTAAGGGAGAGCTAGAGCTTATTTTAAGAGTATTTAATATATCTATTAAACTTCTCTAACTAGCCTACTAAGCCTATAATAAGTAGAGCTTATAATAATAATAGATAAATAGTAAAAAGCTGCTAAAGTGAGCAAAAACGTCTCTTTTAAAAGGGATTATATCTCTAGTAGTGTTATTATTACTAGAAAGTCTAACCTATAGATAGGGGTATTAAAGACTTAACCTTATTATAATATTTATAAATAGAGGGCTTTAACCTATACTTAGTAATAGTAGATTAATAGGTAAGAGCGTCTTAGTAGTTAATACTATAGCTATTTAACCCTTTTCTAGAGTTATATACCTCGGCTAGAATTAACTCTATAGTATTAGTCTTTGCCTAATATAACTTTAAGTTATATATTTTATAATTAACTTAATTTACTATCTATATATCTATAACCTTACTTAAGTATTGCTAGCTTGCTACCTAGAATATTTATTAGCTTGCCTAGTATAGTATTATTATCTATATAGATAATCTTATTCTAGGCTACTGCTACTTATTTAAGCCTATGCTTATACTTCTCTTAAGCCCTCTTTATATTAGCAGACAAAGATTTATATTATCTCTTTCTTGATCTCTCCTCCTCTCCCTGCTCCTTAGCAGACCTAACTATAGTATCCTTTACTCTATTACTAGTGTCCCCTTTCTTAGACCCACTACCTAGCCCTCCTGTTCCCACTACTATCTTAATCTCTTCTCTTAAAAGGCTGCTCTTAGCTAGGTCTCTCACAGTATCCAGGTTAATTATCTATCAGAGAACATTATAGGCATTAATAACTCATCCTTATAGGCTTAAGAGTGCCGCCAGTATCTATGCTGCAGCAGTTATTACACTCTTATAGTTATATCTCTCTTTCTATTTACTTACTGCTTACCTCTTTACCTATATCTTATACTATTTCCACGCCTCCTATAGCTAGCAATCCCAGTTACTATAAGTCGCTACTATAGTCTATATATTAATATTATTCTATAACTTGCTATCTATATATATAAGGCCCGCCTCTATCTCCACGATAATATGCGCTGTGAGCTTTCTGAAAGTGCGCTGGAACCTCTTAAGCTTAGGGTAATCGGCAAGCCTGCTAACTTCCCACAAGTACTACTAAAGCTTTGCCCCGCAATTCACATTTAACGCGGCCAGCTCCTCTGCTATTAATTCTGCTAGTTGCCTGTTAACCTGAATAACCTAGCGGATAATTACACTCTTAAAGTGATAATAGAACTAAACTTTGTTTTAGGTATTAGTGTATATAGTGATCGGGTTTCTATAAATATGCTTCTGCTATATTAGCAGATTGTTTAAGTTCTAGCTGGAAAGGGCTAGCTATCTATTAAACAGAGACGCACTATAGCTGTTATGCAATTTTTATAATGCAGCTCTATGGGAGCTGAGTTTACAGCAGAGGCTATATCTAGGCGTAAGCTGGCCTAGCTAACTGCTATTCAGTGTTAGGTTAATGTGTTATAGGTTGTTGATTAATGGACGGGTGTGCAGTTAGAAGGAAATAAAGTGAATGTAATATATATGCCCCCTGGTGTTGTTTCTTGTTAGTGTTTTTATTGTTATCCACTTTCTGGTTGATATTGCCCGGTTTTATGCTGTTACTGTTATTGCACGTTTCTTGTTATATTGTATCCGACCCGTTATGTCTCACTGATATATGCAGATGGGAATTCGCTACTGCCACATTGTGAGAAGATTTCCGTTTATTGTTTTCGGCAAGAACATTTATAGCTCACTCCTCACCCGTAACACCCGGGAGAGCCCTGGCAGCTACAATGGCTGTTCAGAGACATCTCATCTTGTGCTGACTGCTATTATTGCTATTATCTGCAATGCCCTAGTTGCCTGCCACCTCAGCCCTCTCCGCTTTACTGTTTGCTGAGAGCCTATGTTGCGTTTCCCGGATTTTTGCCTGCTGCTCCCCTGACCACACCTCTTGCATAGCATCTATTATCTCTTTTTCCATTCCCCTAGCCCCCAGCCTGTATCTCAGCTCACACACTGCATCTTAACCGGCTTGTCCTCTCTGCTTAACCTGGACCAGTATCCCTGACGCCAGCATATGCACTAATAACTCCAGTGAGGTATAAAGCCCAAGGACCCCCCCACTAGTAGTATCCCCAGAATTCCCTCTACTCTCTGGATTATTTGACACTGACCTGAGCTGTTTTTGCTATATGCTAGCTCCTCTATAGCGTCCCTATAACTAAATACACCTGCTCCTGCTCTAGAAAGCATATCTGCTACTGTAAATAAACTAAGGGCCTTATTATCTAGAGTATTATAATATATAGTTAATAACTAGAGATAATAGCCTACTCTCTCAGAGCTGGTATACTGTTACTATAACTTAAAGCCTATATTAACTACCTGCAGTCCCTCTGCTATATATACTACTCTAGCCTTAATTATATTATATATATATAGCTTAATATACTTATATATATCACTAATACCTACTAGAAGTGCTATAACTTCCTTAGTTCTATGCCTAGTATAGTAACCTTAGTAGTGTGAGAGAATAATCTAGTTACCACCTTTACCTAGCTTTAGTACTAGAACTATATATAAAAGTAGGTAAAGGCTCTAGCTAAGGCAGTAGCTGCTACTATAATTGCTATATAGTAACTATATAATAGGGAGCAAAATAGAGTAGAGATAATAGTTAGTTATTATTATTATTATTATTATAATTAATCTTATTAACCTCTCTAGGTGAAAATTAGACTAGTTCTCTAAGCTAAGTTTCTCCTTTTCTATATAACTTTTTTAACTCTATTAATAATAGCTACTAGTATTAATCTCCCTATAAACCAGGCTAATTATATTAGTTATATTAATTAGTATATATAGAATAATAGTAAATAGGATCTAGAGCACTAATAAGTTTTAGGAAGATATAAGGTTAGCCTGTTAGTTAATTAGTAAATTACTAAAAGCTAAGTCTATACCAGGCTATATAAGGCTAAGGAGGCAGCTAAGTAGGTAACTACTAAGTATACTATATAGGTAGTAGATAAGGAATAAGAGATAGAGAGATATTAGAGGAAGTATTATAAGGCTAAGTAGAAGTAAAAGAGGTTTATAACTCCTATAGATATATAGTTAGTATATATTATAGTTTTAAGTCTATAAAGTGCTCTTAATAAGAGAGTATTAGATTAAACCTTTATTTATTTACTAAACTTATATTATATATATATAATTACTTACTATACTATATTACCTAAATTATAAATATATATAGAGAAATAATATTAAAGATAGTATCTACTCTATTATATACTCCTTATATAGCTCCTAGAGTTCCTTATTACCTTAAGCCTCTACCTTCTTCTTTTTATAAAGCTAGGAGAATAAGTTATTACTACTATTACTACTTAATAATAATAGACTAGCTACCCTCTTAGCCTCCTTAATCTCTACTAGCTAGGTAAAGCTAAGTAGCACCTTACTATTATACTTAATATAAGATAGCTTAGTCTATAAGATATTAGTAATATAGGTAGTAAGGCTAAGCTCTATTTTTAGGCCTATATAGGCTGGGTTAGTATATATACTAGGTATATTATCTAATATCTGCACTATTATAGGCCTTCTATTAGCTATAGCTCTAGCTACTTAGATAAGTGCTATCTAGTATAGCTATATACTAGAGGCTAGTTCCTTATATACCTTCTAGAATAACTTAATAACTTTAGTATATAAGGCTTAGTAATTTATATTAAGGAGGTTATAGAGTGTTTAGTACTATCTATATCTATTATAGATATCTTACTAGAGTTTATATATTACTTCTAGTTTTAGGGTTATTAGATATTAGTCTTCTTCCTTAATAAAGGGAAACTATAAAGATAGTAGGTTATATAGTAGTAGATAGTGTCCTTAAAATAAACTTATCTAGAATCTTATTATAGGTACTAGGGTTAAAGTTAGTTTTATATTTTAGAGGGGCTGATATATTTTTATAAAACTAGATCTTATAGATATTAAAGGCAGTAAGTACTAGAAGGTAGATATATAGAATGCCCTTTATTCTATTAGAAGAAGATAGATATCTATAAAGATAAAGTTAATAGTAGCTTAGAATTACAAACTTAAAATATAGGGCTTAATAGGCAGAATAGATAGTTTAAAGGATATCTAGAAGATAGTAAGTAGGAAAATATTAAGTTAAAATATCTCTTAAGTCTAGAGTATAAGAAAGCAAGCAGAGATAAGGAGAAGTAGTTAGAAGCCTATACTAAGAGATAAAATATTTTTTACTCTTTTATCTCTTATTATAGATATAGGCTTAGGGGTTATAGAAACTAAAAGAGAGAGTATAAAAAATATGGGTATAAAATAAGATCTAATATAGTCTAGTTAGGTAGATAAACCTAAAACCCAGTATCCTAACTATTAAATATATACTATATACTCTGTTATATTCTAAAGCTACTAGCTCTCTAAGCTACCTTAGATATAGTATTCCTCCTCAAAGTACTTAGTTAAGACTGTAGCAACCTCCCTGATAGTGTTAACTAGCTTACCTCTTTAAACTTACCTCTCAGTCTCTAATATTAATAACTACTAAGTAAAGGTATTAGCTAGCTTAGATAATATATTAGCCTGCTATAGTAATAGAAGCTAGTCTTTTTTTAGCTATTTCTTTAACCTTCTAAGCTCCCCCCTTACTTTCTTAACTATAGTATATAATACTTATAGTAATATATTAGTGTTAGAGATACTCTTACCTGCTACCTCCTTCTTTTTAGGACTAGAGCTAGTAGTAGTAGTGTTAGTAATACTGCTAGACTAATTAGGGATTATTCTAAGCTAGTTTATAATATAAGCTAGAACTATAGTATTAAGGAGCTAGGCTTAGAGGCTTAAGAAGGATTTAATATAGTCTTTTAAGTTGTAGTTATATTTTACTATTACTTTATAGGCTTCTTAGATATATAAAACAGTTAAGTTATTCTTTTATCTCTTAGTTATAGTAGGTATTTTATATCCTCCTCTTCTAAGCCACTTAGATAAAGATCTATAAAGTTATACTAGCTATAATAAGGCTTTTTATTAAGCAGCCTTAGCTATATATAAGTTCTCCTCTTCTACTTACTACTAGTTATATTTAGTAAGTATATTAGTATATTCTATTAGCTTTTTAAGGAAATTATTAATACTTAGTCTCTATTTTAGATAGATTAAGCTTTAATTCCTTATAGCTTTATTCTAGGAGGCTACTATTAGTATTAGCTATAATATAAATATATATAGTAATATAGCTGTTATAAGGAGATAGGTAATATAGCCTATAGTTACCTAAAAGCTTATATTAATATAAGGTAGGATAAGGCCTGGTTTTAGTAGTAGACTATATAACGTTTAGTAGTGAGGCTAATACTGATTTTTAATAATATCTTAGCTAGCTTCTAAGACTGTTAATGTTACTAATCTTATTAAAGCTATACTCTAAGACAGTATGCCTTTAAACTATAAGATGGCCTTAAATAAGGGCTGGAAAGTATTAACTGTTTTATATAGTTTATATAACACCTATATAATAACTAGGAGAATGGACTATGAGAAAACGAGCTTCACAGTCTTGATGGGGTTGAATAGCAGCCAGATGGCAGCAGAACTTATGATGTTGATGAGTATGCTCTGTGGCATTAGCAGCCAATAGATCAGCCCGTTTCCACGGGTCTCTAACTGCGGAACGGGGGCCGGCGGCGGATCGGCCGGAGCGATCGGGGGGACGATTATCTCCACCTTATGGGAGGCAGCGGGCGCTTCGACTGGGAGCCTTGCAGAGGCCAAGAACGTCTCTCTCGCCGGTTTCTGAGGGTATATAGTCTCAAAAGATAAGACATGTCGAACACCCAAGTCAGCAGGCCGGCGGGCTGATGCCGGTGTTCTGGTTGTTGATGCAACCGACGCTTCGTCCTCGCCATCTGAATCCCAAAGACTCAGGAGGGCTTTGCTGGAGACGGGCGCTTGTGGCTGCGCCTTGGAGTTACCTGGGCGATTGCAGTTTCGGCCCTCTAAAGAGCCTGGCATGTTGAGTGGGTTGACTTTACTTTGCAGTCCAAGAGTATTTTCTTTGCTGAATCGAAATCTGTTGTCTGCCTTACTGCGATGATGACATAGCTCTGGTGGAGGTGTTGTCCTAATGAATAGAGTTGTGCAATCTTGAAGTTTTTCCAGCCTGAGAAGACATTTTAATACCTCTGGGCTGATATGAGATTGTCTCTCACTCTCGATCTTGTGACGTCGTCGCAGCTATTCTACGTAATACTATGCCTGACTGTCGGAGTTTAAACCCATGTGTGTCTGATGGGTTCCGCCTGTAACAATACAACACGCTTTAGAAATTATGATAGAAAGGCCAGTGTGAACAGATCCATGGCCTCCCTGGCTTTCTTTATCTTCATTCAGGAAGAAAGTCAGGGACCCAGGGCCATTGTTTCGTAGTGGCCTCAACGGCCAAGCATTTGGCGTGTATGGCCAACTTCAGTTCTCATCTGAAGTAATTCGGACCAATACGAGCGCCATGTTTCCCCAGTGCCCTTCAAACTTCTATTTTCTTTATACATAGTCAACGCTCGGTCCGTGTCGGACCCACACATCGCCATAAGCGAGGTGTGCACGGGTCGGATGTTCCGGGATATGAATTTACGCCCAAATATGGGTTATTTGCATTGGATCCATGTCAGCACTGAATTTTCATATGCGGGCGCCAATTTGGCCCCTTAGCACACACACATCAATATGTCGAATTACGCACGATGATCGCTGGCCATACTGTTGCCCAACAGTACCCTCTAGATAAGCTCTAGCCCCTCCCTTAGGCTCAAGGGGGGCTAGAGAAGAATTTTCAACCTAACTACGCTGACTTCTTCACTCTGCACCATCCCTGTATATGACATAGTGGGTAGTACTATTACTACAAGCCTTACATCTTGGGTTGCGACGCACTGGTGGTGAAGAGCTAGATATAGAGATTAGTGAAGATATAATTGATGATATTGTGATAGATAATATAGTTAGGATTGGCGCGTTAGAACGCGTGGGTAAGAAAAAGCATCAGTTTTATCTAGCAGAATTAACATTTTATTTTCCGACCTATAGGAGAGCTAGAATCTCATGCCCAGCTAAAACTCATGCCCGGTTATCCATGCCCGTATATCAATTGCAATATTATATACCGCTCTTTGGAAAAGAATCCAGTTCCAAGGATGCATTTGTTCATCATAACAGTCTAAAAAGAAACCAACTTCCGCATCAACTGCAATATAACACACAGGTCGGACGACTGTAGGCATCTGAGAGCGCCCGAGACTCAGCGAAGCTCCAGCAGCTTGTTGGTTACTTATGAATTTCCGCCAGCACATACCTAACCTGACTCCTCATACAGCTACAAAAAGAAATGCTCATCATCTTCTAAACTTCTAGTAACTAATCTATACCCCCAATCAGGCCTCTTTACATAGACCTTACTGAGTATACACCTATTACCGCAGCTAGCAAAACTTCGATTGCGCTTGTAGCATGAAATCTCCCGACTTCCAGATATAGGCTTTAGTCTTTTTCACACAAGGTCATCCAGGACTTACAAACGATGCATCTTCTGTCATCTTTGGCTTTAGAAGATTCAACCTCCTAGCGGTCATCAGGGCCATAGCCAGGTTTAGGAAGTACAGTATCATCTCAAAGGAATCATCTTGTCAGATGAATAAACTAGAAGATAGAAAAGTCGACAAGTGATCAGTAGGCGTCTCGAACATGCTGGAAGCCACTATTCCCATGATAAAGGAAACTGAAGGGCCTCGAATTCCTTGGCTTCAAAGAAACTATCTCTTCAGACAGCTTTCATGATTTCTGTCGAGACTGGAAGTCCTGAGAAGTTTCCAGGCGCCCTCTGCTATAGCTTGATATTGAATTAAAAGTCGGGAAGGATTCTCAATGCTTACAACGACCTCCAGCATACCTTTCTTCACAGTCACTCCGCCCCATTCTCAAACATGGTAGAAACGAAGGTGTCCTCGTTCAACCAGCGTTGTCGCGAGGTTCAGCGGTTCTGGCAAACCATTGAGTCGAACCCAGAACACGACGCTGTCAAGACGTGGCTTAGCAAAAGAGCGGGATGGGACGCAATTTTAAGCTTGGCGCGCTCCACAGAACCAGACGTCGATGAAAACGATACATTCCCTATGGAATGGCTCCATGCAGGCAACCGCAGCCTGGTAGGCGTTTTGACCGCTTTCAAGACACATTGGATGCAACTACCTCAAACTAAGCCACAGCCTGAACCTTCAACTGAGCCACAACCTGGACCTCAACCCGACCTTCGGCCTCGATCTAACTATCGGCCTCAACCTGAATCACCTTGGCAACAGCAGCAGCAACAAGAACCAGCCCATGCGGACGGTGGCTTGAGCTGGGATGCATTCCAAACCAGCTCTCGTCCCGAGACTGGTGTCGGCGGCTTCGGCTTTAACGATAGCGAAGATCTCAGCATGTGTATTGACACTCTCAGGCTCGCACCAACCCCCAATCACATTAGTGCCGGCATTCACAGCAGGACTCCGAGATTCGGCAATAACGCGCAACAGACTTCGCATGGAGCCTGGCCGGGACGGCGCGAGGAGCAACGCGTTCCTTCTCAATGGGTTCAGGATGAGCACCGGACTCTGCCGCCGCGGCGTGAAAGTGGTGAGGAGCGTGCTATCGAGGAGAACCCCCCTCCGATCGGGCCTCAAACTGAGCAGAGTCTTCCTAGTCAACACAAGAAACTAAGTAGATTGTTGCAATGGTGGGCACGGGGAGCTCGGGAACGGGAAGGCTAGATACGAGGGTGCTATTATCTTTGTATTATCTTCGTATTCTCCCAGGACGGGATGCGAATGCTTCAGAATATCGAGAAGATAGTGGCTTGCTAGGATGGCGATGTAACGCTGCAATTAAAGGCATCTCTTCTTAGAAGATGCTCTATCCCCGCGAACCGCGCCTGCATGCCACGCCATTCGTCCATCGCCGGTGATTGTCCCACTTCAAACGCCCATCTGACATTGCGCATTGGTGTGTAGCTTTGCTCCAGTCAAGTCACCCGCAGCCGCAGCTACGGTTCCGGCTCCAACGGCGGCTGCGGCAGCAACATTCCCAACCCCATGCGTCGGGAAACACACGACGCAAACCGACACCAGGCAGTCGAGAATCTTGTGAGAGTGGGAACCACAGCCAATGCATCGCAGGTGGCATGCCGATGTGGCATGCTGTTCCAGGCACCACCCGCAAGTTCCAACTCTTTCTTCTCCCTTAAGTTCATCATAACGGGGCTGTGGTTGTGTCGATATGTGAGGCACAGGTGTAGTAGTGAATCCTGAGTACTGGAAAGAAGTTCTTTGAGCCTGTTCTAGTTGGTGGGCGGTAGTGACCTTATTCTCCTGCCGCGCAATTGAAGTTATGACGAGGCTGTTTCGGGCTGGGTGATGACTTAAGGTGTTTTCGAATGCCGATCGAATGTTCTCGTCCTCAATGGGACGTTGTTGGATGGTCGTCTGGGCTGCGACCAACGTGGGCTCGGGCCGCTCGGCGCGTCGTGCTATGATTTGGTGACTGTTCCAGCTTGTGGGTTCTTTCAGGTTGACTTGAAGGATTTGAGATGAGATATGGGATGGCCTTTGCGATGGGCTGGCTGTTGGGTCCTTCTTTATCTACTCAATAACTGCTTCATCTTTTAGAATAACCATAACTGCGTAAGCTAGCAGGTGTTTCCAGGCTTAAACATTTAGTGATAAATAATAGTAATCTATCATCTTCATATTCCAGCTTCTTTATGCTAGAGAGGCATATATCAGCCCTGTAATTCTCACCGCAATTCCTGTCAGATTGGAGGGTCCGGAAGGTCGTGCGCGTAAAAGCAGCAGCAACTGTGGCGCAATGGAGCGACACCCACTTTTGGGCGTAAATAACGCGAGGATCCATGCGCAGAGATTTCCAGATAGCTACACACACAATATACCAGCATTCCGCACCCCATACCGTACGATTCGACAATGTACACCACCAATCATTAGAGCACCTTTCGACCTCATGTCTTGCGCAGCAACGGCCAGCGCAACTTCCGCGATCTTTGCATTTGCTATCTGCTATGGGACTCTCACCTCTGTGAAGCAAGCTAATCGCGGACATGCCGTTAACTCTTGCTCCCTGTCAAGCCCTATATGCCTGCCTCTCTTTTGTGCATATGGCCTAGCGGCAATAGCTCTGCCTGATACCCCCCCTAGCGCAGGCAGCCCGTTAGCTCCAAGCAACACCAACTGTTCTTAACCGCTTCTATTCGTGACGCTCTCTGTTTCTAGCCGAGATCAAGTCATTACTAAAAGGGTATGTCGCGGCTCTTGTCTAGTGTATTTATCAACCACGAAAATGCGCGGCATTGGACGATTTTGCCAACTGTAGCGCTAAACACCCGACGGCAATCGAAGTGATGCTGAGATGAGATGCTCTGTCCGAGTTGAACGACCCCAAATTGATTATCTTCCGCTCCAGCTCTCCTTCCCAACCCCAATCCCATTAACTGCTGCGCAACGCTAAAAAAGGGGTCCCTCTTTTACCCTAAGCTCACTGATTTCAATTAAATGAAAAACTGCGTTGAAGTGCACTGGTTTATCTTTTATATACGCACCTAATAGTGTTGCGCAGCAGTTAATAGGATACTACCGCCAGCCTTATTTAAAGACTGCGTACTTCTGCTCTAACCTGGTGGAGCCTCTTTATTAGCGTGGGACCCTCTTATCTGCGTGAAAGCCTAAATAGTGGGAAGGGTTAGATCAAAGGCAGTGCGCATTAGCGGAGCCTGAAAATAGTTTACTAGTGGTCCAGATTATAAGGCAACCGCCATCCAAGCATACACCCATAAATATGTCAATCCTCGCATCCGCCTTATATTCCATATCAGGCTCTATAGCAAACTATATACAGCCTATAGCAGCACCCTCAATAAATAAGCTGCTTTCCGAGCATTACTAGAAGGAAATTTCCTCTAAAAATAACTTCTCCTCTTCTTCCTAGCAGCCTTCCACTAGCTCTCCTATTACAAACCGTTTAGTCTGAAATAAGACCCAGTCATATACACATAGCCCAGGCATTGCCTCTAACAAAGACTTCTACTTAGATCTTGCTAATAATAATAAGCTGAACAATCCCAAGACTAATAAAACCCCGGCATCCCGGGCTGGCTCTAAGCAGCTAATAACTAAGTCACTGCAGCCTTCAGGGTCAGCAAGGACCTTTAAACCCCACCCTGCTAAACCAGAAACACTAAAGTAATAATAAAGCAGCCTAAAATAAGACCTATTAGTTAGAAATAACTTATTACTAAGGTTAAGAGTATATATACCAGCCTTATTATAGTAGAGAGTAAGTATATAGAAATATAAAGTCTCTAAAGTTTTATAGATAAGTCTTCTCCTTAGTTAAATAATAAATAATAGCAGGCTCTTATTATACTATACTATACTCTCCTCTATAAATATTATAACTTCTTTCTTACTTTATAACACCTATCTGCTAGTCCAGCTCTTCTATAACTTATATCTAAATACACTATACCTGCCAGGAAACCAAATTAATAGTACCAAATCCACTTAGCTGCATAGTGGGTATTATATTAGTGTTACCCTTAGCTATACCCTCCTTAAATATAGCAGTAAGTTAAAAGTTATTATATATATAATAAAATCAGCTAAGACAGATAATAGCAGCAATATTCCTATAGAGGACACTAATATAATCACTTCCTCCCCTAACTAGAAGTTCTTTAATATATTAAACTTTGCTATACAGACTTATAATATTATCTTCTATTATTTTAATAATATAAGTGTTACTTTATATATTCATATTACTCTTATATTCTTATACCACATATTATACTACTCTGCAGCTATAGCTTATATAGAAGAGAAGCTTTCTTAGAAGCTAATAGCTAATATGCTAAATACCTTGCTTAGGAGATATATATCCTTTAAAATAATTACTTTAGAGAAGTTCCCGCGCCTAGAAAGAGATATATCTTAGCCTCTACTAGATAACTTTGCACAGTAGAGTCTTCTCTGGGTTAATAAATATTACTCTAATAATTAGTTCACTATAGCTAAGATTAATAATAAAGAGAGATACTTTAAAGTAGCCTCTATAATAGATAAGCACTAGAATAGATACCTCTAGCTTAGTGTTTACCCAGCTTCTTTCAGAGAGTAGTTAACATATAAAAATAAATCTAGACAATTCAGCATAACACCACAATATAATATTAATATCTCTTATCCACTCTCTACTATAAGCATAGATACATAGCTAATACTATTACAGAGCTTAATAAATTATTTACGCTCTTTTAGATATAACAGGAAGAGAGGAGATCTAGGAGGCTGGCCAATATAAAGATAATACTAGTCTAAAAGTAATATACTCCTAGATAACCTGGTTTAGTGATATATATTTATCTTTAGCGTTTAGGCAAAGTCACAGAAGCCACACTTAGAGCATAGCAAGAGAGTTCGTTCTAACCCTTAGTTTAGTAGAGTTTACTTTATAACTTATTTTAAATATAATATAAATAAGATTATAGATAATAGTATATACTTAAAGATATAATAGGTCTGATAAGTTAAAGAGGCAGCATACTTTACTTATTAAAGGAATAGCTATTAGGTAGTAGATATAGAAATACTAACAGAAAGTCTCTTTCTATTATTATTAAAGCTGCTTAATATATAATAACACTAATATTAAATACACTATGCCTCTATATATTGCAGTCTTAACTAATACTTATATTCTTTATAGCCTAGGTGCTATCTAAGAATATAATTACAGCCCATAGCTTTAAGAAAGTGTGGAAGTAAGTAAATAGCAAATGTATAGAAATAGAGAAGAAAAAGAAAAGGAAGTCTATAGAGTAAAGCTTAAAATAACCAGCTAGCTTAACCAGTTTAGTTAAGTAAATCTAAATACTAAAACACAGAAGTAGTGCCTTTAAGTATCTATAATATATTTAGGTCTGGGTAAGAGTATATATTATACTAATATTTTAGAGTAAGGTATAGTTAAATAGTAAAGGAATTAATATTATCTAGATAGTCTAAGGCTAGCAGCACTAAACTATTCTCTCTATCAGAAGAGAGTAGTTATTTAACTAGTAGGTTATATATACCCAGTAAAGACACTATAAAAGAAAATATAGGTAAGTTTCTAAGGCTATTAATATTATAGTATTATCTAACTATTAGATCTTAATATTATATTCCAGGTTAATAACCCAGTAAGTAATAAAGTTATTATTATTAGGGTATAATAAACCCAAAAACCTATACTAAATATACTTATTAAGAAATAACTCTTAGAAGTAGTTATCTATAATAATCTTAGTTCTAGTTATAGCAGCTCTACTAAAGATAATAAAAACTCCCCTATTAAGGGTATTAGTGGCCCTAATTTTAAAGTTATATTAATATAAGTATAAGATTCCTATAATATTCTAAAATAACTCTTAGTATTTCCCCCAAAATATATCAGCTTATAATATCTAATAGCAAACGTCTTTTTTAGTTCCACAAAGCTTAATAAGTGGATTCTCAAATATAGAAATAACAGTATTAAGGAACTTCTATAGCAGGAATATATAGTTATTAATAAATAGAGTGAGGGAATTGTTTACTCTATTAATACTATATATTATTTACTATTATTTATTCCTAATATCTATTAATATAACCTCTGCTTTAACTTTAGAGAGATTAATTTTAGTGTCTTTTAAGAAAGTAGAGCTCCTAGTTTAAATTACCTAATAAATAGCTAGTAATATTTTCTTTATACCTGCTACTTATATTTGCTTAGCTATAACTATAGTAATTTCTAAAGGCTTATTAATAAAGTATATTATTAGATACTCTTCTAAGTCTTTATTCTCTAATAAGTTAGATATTATTAGAATAATTATTATTATATCTTTAAGGTGAAGTATTAGAACTTTTAGTTTCTTAACTAGCTAGTATATCTAGAAAGAATAGAGGTTAATAAAGAGATAGAAGTATTAAAATAAAAAGATTATAATAAACTAAAGAAGGCTATAATTATAAATCACCTATTAATCTTAATAGCTAAGACTAAGATTAAGGCTAGAACTATATATAGCAGTAGCCAGTAAGGATTTCTATTCTAGTAGGAGAAGGCCTAGAGACTACTAAAAAGATTAGAAATTAGCTATATAAAAGGTATCTTAACTTACTATATTTCAGTATAGTTAACTAACTTCTTTAACGTTATCGTTAATAATAGTTCTATAAGAATATAAAACTTTAAAGAGATATAATAGAGAAGCTAGATATAGGCTAATAAAGTAGGTTAAATTACTTATACTAATATTTAGTTATATATTAGGCTTTGCTAGGATAAGAAATATATTTATAGGAGGATCTCTTATATATAAGAGAAGAGATTATTATACTAGTTTTAATAGCTCCAAACACCTTAACCTATCTATAGATACTATTAACTACTAAGATTATATTCCTAAAGGAATAGATAAGTATATATTAACTAATAGCTGCTATAGGTTATATTATAAGTAATAGGAGTTAAAGATATAAATACTATTTAGTAAACTATAGTTATACTAATTCTGGACTAGCCTAATTATAGTTTTTTACCTTATAGTATATAGTAATTATATTATTTTTATTTATTAAAGTTTAAGGGAAGTAAGTTATATAATAATAGTATAGAGTAGTATCTGCCTCACTTTTAGCAATAAACTATAGCTACTTTAAGGATAGATTAATACTATAAGTAACTAGAATGCTATCTTTAAGAGAGTGAGGTATAGAATAGGCTTAGCAGTTATACTACTATATAGTAGACAGAATATAAATATAATTCTAGTAATACCTAGTATAGTATTAAGTTACTATTCCTATTTAGGTAACTAAAAGGCTATAAATATATAATAGTGCTGATAATATTCTAAGTATCTATTACTAATATAATATATTAAACAGACTTTTACTATGCTTAGTTATAGAGGAGAGGTATCTCTCTAACCTTTAAGATACTCCTGCTAAGTTTCCGCCTAGTTATATCCTCTATATCAGCCAGAATTGCTATGCTAGTTACACAGTATAGAGTGCAAAAATAATAGTATATTAAGTGTATAGCTATCTGGAAATCTCTGCACATAGATCCACGCGTTATTTACGCCTAAAAGCGGCTAATATAGGTGTTACACTATTGCGCCATAGTTGCTGCTGCTTTTATATACACGTGGCGCGTCACTATATATGCTAAGGGGTTAATTTGACACGCCCCTTCAGTTTTAGCATGCTAAGTTTACTAATTAACTCTAAAGCGCTCAAATCCAGTATATTTAAAGTTATTTAATACCTCTAATATGTCTGTTAACGACTTTATAACCCTGGTATTCACCTATCTTATAATCTCTTCTCTAGTATTATTCCTTAATATTATCTATAGGTTATTATGAAGTATTTAGGCCCTTAGCCCTTAATTATAGTATTATAACTTAGTCTTCTTATCTATCTAAGAGCTTCTAGGCTCTGCTTAGAAAGTTAGCAATAATAGACTTATTTAAGTAGCGCTAACTTAAGAATATTATTAGTGAGAGGGATTATTATATAGAGAGGGTGTTACTCCTTTTATAGTTATTTATCTTATCTTAATTTAACTGCTTTATCTTATAGGATTACTTATTTATAATAAGAGAGATTACTACTCTCTGTTACTCTTTATTACTATTTATAGAGTATTTTAAGGAGGTATTACTATTAATAGTAAGGTCTTATTAGTATTACTTATAAGAATATTATTAGCTTCTAAGGGGTTATAGCATAATTATAAAAAGGTAAAGAAGATATAGATCACTTATATAAGTTAAGCTTTTAGTAAATTATATACTTAAGGGCTTAAATATTAGTATAATAACCTCTCTTTTATACTAGTATAATATTATAGTTAGAGAGGTATTTAGTAGGTTAATTTAACTAGTATAGTAACTAAAGAGTTACCCCTTTAAGTTAGGTATCAGGCCTACTTAAATCTAGGCCTAATATTACTATTAGCGTCTTATAACTCTTCTCTCTTCTAGGCTTCTATAATTATTTATAACTTATTAATAAGGCCTAATTAGGTAATAAATCTCTTATAAGACTGCTATAGGAGGGGTTTTATAAGTCTATCTGCTATTAATTTAGCTAAAGGGTTGTGGATAACCTTAATATACCCTTCTATAACTTCCTACTATAGCTAATAGTTATAAATATTAATATAGCAGAGTTTATTTATAGTTAGAATATCTCCTTTATAATAAGGCCTACTATTTATAGATTATTATACTAGATTATAACTTTTAGTATATTAATAGCTATAGAATCTATAAACTTAGATAGTTTATTATTTAAGAGAGAGACTTATATAGCAATAATAAGTTAACTTATAAATAGTCCTTCTTTTACTATTTATAAGAGAGTAAGAAGCTCTGCTCTATAGTTAATATAGTTACTATATTCTATTTATTTGCCCTCTATAATATTATCCCTCTAAAGAGCTTTATTATAAAGGATTAAGAGCTCTTATAATCTAGCATATTATTAGCAAAACTAGTATCTAATATAACTTTAAGCTCTTTAAATAATCTCTTAGAGACTCTATATTCCAGGCATAGTCCCTTTATTTATATAAGGTATTAAATAATATAGTTAGTAGTGGAGTAGTGATAAGGTCTAGGGTTTTAGTTAAAGCGGGTAAGTCTGGTAATAGCAAATAAGGTATTAGGTCTTATTATTACTATCCTACCTTTTACTAGTATCTTATAATATTAGTCTTTATAGCCTCTCCCTTATAGGGGAGTGGTTCTTTCTGCGCTATTAGAGTCTTATAGTCTCTTATTAATTTACTTAGTTAGGAGTTTTAATAGCTTTTTAAAGAAGGATAATTATAAGAGCTATAGCTTGCAGTTAGGTTAATCTTAAATAACCTCAATTCCTAGAAACAACTAAATATCCTTACCTCCTTTAAGGTGATATTACAGTTAAAGTTCACTAATTAGCTGTCTTGCTTTAATCTCTTTAAAAGGGATATATAAATATATAGTTATTAATATAGAAGAAGAATAGGATCTTACTATTCTACTAGTAGCAGAGCAATAAATATATTTATTTTATAATATTAATAAGCATAAATATTAAACATATATAGTATATAGTATAGTGTTTATCATAGATACAATACACTATTTGCAGATATAACTACTATTATAACTACAGGCAGCGCCTCACTATAATAAGCAGGCTGTGCGCGGTATAATCTTAGGCTAAATACAGATTAGAGGTATAAGTAATAACTTAGAGGCTTAATAATATATAAAGGGAGCACTGGGCGCTATATAGTTTAGTATAAGGATAGCTTTGCTTATATAACTTTAATTAATATACTTATTAGACCCTTATTTCTAACCCCTAACTGTATATAGAATCCTTTATTATAAATTATAGTATACTTAGTGCTCCTCTTATATATTATTAAGCCTCTAAGTTATTACTTATACCTCTAACCTATATATAGCTTAATATTATACTGCGCGCGGCCTGCCTATTATAGTGAGGCGCTGCTTATAGTTATAATATCCTTGTTATTATATAGTAGCACGACCTATATGCAAACCAGAATTGCCTATTATAGCAGTTATCAGAATAGTAAAATAAAGATATATAACTATCTAACGCAATATGTGCGTTATAAGCATATTAATACGCTCCTGAAAAGTCGCGTAGTCACTTATAGTTATAGTAAGCTTTAATAGTCTATAATTAGAATTAAATCTTAAAGTATAATTAGTATACTTCTTAGTTATAGCTTAAGATAATAATTATATTACTTATTACTAGGTTTCTATTTATAAACTTTATAGTATTTTATAATCTAAACTAGCTTTTTCTTAGCTATTTTAGTAACTATTTTTAGATTATTTATAGTAGTTAACTAGTATCTATTCTTTTAGTAAACTTTATTATAAGATTTTATTAAAAACATAGTAATTTAATCTTAGAACTATTAATATCTAGGCTAGCTTAGATACTAGTTATTATATAATTTATACTTCTTTCTAGAGTTTCTAGAACCTTTTTAACTAGCTACTTTTAAAGCTTATTTAGATTATACTTCTTAGTGAGGTAGCTCGCTTATATAATCATATTATATAAGAATATTACATAAAACAGCTTAGATAATTAAGAAGGTATTAAAATAGATATTATTTTAGCTTATTAACTAGTAACTAGCTAGGTAGGGGAGAGAGGAGTTATTTATACTTATTCTAGCCCTTCTAGAGGCTTCTAGTACGTAATTGCTTACGCAATAGCTTACACAGTATACTGCATAGATATTTAGCCTATTTAGGCTTAGTTATATATTAAAGTTATAGCTTAAATCCTTTTAGTTCTAGCTAGAAAGCTTATTAAAAATAAGGCTTTCTAGAATATTCTAGACCTTTCTATCCATAGTATAGATAGTATTATTAATACTATAATATACTATGTTATATTATATAGTATATTATTAAGTCTTATTATTTATTACATATTTTATAGGTCTTATTTATAAAGGGCTTTTAAGATATTTATATAATATCTTATATAAGCAATAAGCTATATATAATATATATACCTTAAGGGGGGATATAAGAGATATACTATAAAACCCTATAATAAAAACATATAATAATATAGAGGCTATATAATAGAGGTTAATTACATAATAAAGTATATTACAGTATTATTAATACTATATATACTATTAGAAGAAGCCTCTAGAAAGCTGTGGAAACTGCTAGTATTTACTGCCTAAGATAAGGTTAAATCTAAAGGAATTAAGGCTACCTAATTACTTAATAAATAACCTAAATAAGGAAGAAAGTGGGGCAGCTTAGCAAGCAGCTTACGCAGCCACAGAAGGCTCTAGAAACCAAGCCTTAAGTATAAATAACTAGCCTCTCTCTCTCTAGAATACTCCCTTTTACTTAGAAGGTAGATACTTTAATATTAACTTATTTATACTTACTATTTCCCTTTTAAGCTATTAATTATGTTATTAATAATTATATAACCTAAGAGTATCTAATCTAAAAGAGTCTAGTTTATAAAAGTCTAATCTAGGAAACCTTACTATTATAAATAATAAAGTAATAAATGTAAGAACGGCTATAAAGGCTGCAGGAGAAGTAGAAAAGTTCCCAAAGTAGTATAAGTAGATTTCGGGCAATAAATAGTATATAAGGGTAACTTTTCAGGTTTATTACATAATATTGAGATAGAGAGAAAAATATAGATATAAAATAATATTATTATTAATAAATTCATAGATATCTAAGGCCTAGAAAGGCGGGAGAAAAGGTAGGTATATATAGACAATTTAGTTTTTAAGGTCTTATAGCCCTTTAAGCTAGAATTAAACCTTATTTCCTAAAAGGGTAATAATAACAAGGTTTGAGGTTTAAGGTTTAGCTTCTAATCCTAGCTTTAACCTTAATTTTAAGCTTAGTTTTAAGCTTAACTTTAGTTTAGCTTAACCTTATTCTGAAACTTTATTATTCTAAATATTTTATTATTCCAAATACTCTAATTATATAATATTAGTAATATAATATATATACCAAAAAACGCCATCTTTTACAAGGATTTCAAATATATTATTCATTTTCTCATACCTCTTATATCCATAGAGTTATAGCACTCTAAACATATAGTGATAATAATATATAAGTTCCTTTTATAGTAATAAGGAATAATATATTTCTTATATACCCCCTTAAGGT
>JAVHLV010000332.1:0-75208 GCA_036785495.1 Colletotrichum neosansevieriae
CTAAAAGATACTAATTATCTAAGTTAGTAAGTATTCTAGTATTATTCTAGTATATATAATAAATAGAGCTCTAAGAATTATATTCTTAGATATCTTACTATATAAGCTAATAAAAAAGAGTATATTAAGTATATAATAGCTACTAATATAGATATCCTTAACTATAATACCCTTAAAAGTTACTATAGCTTAAGTATCTATAAAGCTCTAAACTCTAAGATATATAGAAATAATACTCTTCTATATTCTATTATAGCTAATATATTTCTCAGAGATAATATTAATAGTATTACTAATATTAATAATTCTATACTACTCTAAGTATACAGACTAACTAATCCTTATAGTAACCTAGAAGTATAGTATAATAAAGTCTTATATAGTAAGGATTCTATACTAATAGATAACTATAGTATAATATAGGTGCTCTACTAAATTATTAAGAAAAGTAACTAGTATATTAAGGTTCTTCTTAGATTAAGTACTAAATAGAATAATATCTATTATATTAATATCTACTATACTATAGAGAGGTAGTTAACTAAAGATAGAAAGTGCTAGGCTGCTTATAAAGGCTTAGAAACTGCAGATTATATCTATAAAGAGAGGAAAGATACTAATTAAAGAGAAGGGAGTTAGGCAGGATACTAAGTAAAAAAGGATTATATCTAAACTCTACTCTTAGTCTAGTATAGTAGCTTTATAAAGTATTTAAACTACTATAGTCTCTTTTTTATAAACTTAAGCCTAAATATAAGCCTTAATAGTACTAACTTCTATCTATAAGAATGCTTTATACTAGGATATAAGGGTTAGATCTACTTATATATTATTCTAATATCTAATCTCTTATATAAGTTAGCTGCTTAATTTAGAAGCTTTTATAATATAGCTAAGTAGGTCTCTATTTATAGATATAAATATATCTAGCTATTAATTACTATTCTACTAGAGGTAGTTCTAGATAACTAGCTTTATATACTTATAGACTATATATTATAGTTATGCTAAACTTAGTAAAGAAAGGATTCTAGGATAGTAACCTTCCTATCTGCTTATTTAGCTTATAGGTCTTTAGTAAGAATATAGCTCTCTAATATTATAATAAAAGACTTAGATTAAGGAGTCTTAGCAGCTTCTAAGAGGCTGTTATTAACTAGGGTATCCTTATTCTTATCTATAACTTCCTTAATATAAGGTTCTAGGAGTGGAGTAGGAAAATAAGCTATATTTAGGTCTATAATATAGACCCTCTTCTTAGGTTTAGTAATAGGATAAGAAGTAGTATAGTAGTTCTAAGTTTATAATCTAGTTATAGTATTAATATCTATATCTATAAAGAGGACTATAGCTAGAGTACTAGAGGCTAGTATATAGATATTAAGGATATTATAGATAGTATCTAAGGTTATTATACTAATAGGAGGAGTATTTATAGCTAAAGTAGAGATTAGGAGTCTTAGAGTTCTCTATATAGTATACTAAGTATACTTATTAGACTATTTATAGCTCTTAAGCTAGGACTTAACTCTCTAAAAGCTTAAAAAGTATCTATAAAGGGTAAGTATACTAGCTTCTAGCTACTTAGTTTTATCTATACTAGCTGTGAGGATTAGAAAAGAAATAATTATTAAGTTATACTAGCCTTATTAGCAGCTATCACATAGCCCAGACCTCCTCCAGAGCTCTCAGTGCTACTAGTGCTGTCCTCCAAGCACCACACCCACTATATAAGGCTCTATATATAGACCCTCACCTATAGCCACTCCTTTTCTGCTATAATAGATAACTTCTTCCCACTTACCCTATACCTATATATATAATAGTTATAAGCCTAGCTCTGCTAACTGCCCAGTTTACCCCTAACTATTACCTATAGGTATAGGAGAGTTAATCTCACACACTCTTTTTATATCTACACATATTACACCCTAAAGACCTATATATTTACAATAACCTCCACCTCTTTTATTATTACTCAGAAGCTTACTCACCCATATAACTAGCCTTACTAGAAGCTTACCCTTTACTACTAAGCTATTTAGCACTATATATAGAAGTATATTAACCTATCTCCTAATATATCTAATATGCTATTACTAGAGCAGACCTAACCTCCTATACTTAAAAGTACTATAAAGTATTAATAAGCTGCTTTATAAGCCTATTAGGAGGCTAAGTATCAGATATAGCATATATACTAAACTGCCTACTATAATATATATATATTAACTAAGAAGTTACTTAAGCCCACTCTGCTACTCCTAGTACTTCTAGAAGATATTCAGAAAGAGCACACTATATACTACTATAACTAGAAACTCACTACTACTAAGCAGAAAGAGGCTAGCACTAATTACTACTATATATATAACTTTATTATTACTTTAGTTAACTTTAATATACTTACTGCTATATAGCTTAAGATTATATATAATAAGGATACTAAGATATCTATTTAGGAGCTTATAAGAACCCTCTACTACTATCTCTATCCTACTACTAGTTCTATAGAGGCTACTATATAGAAGGAGTATCTTTAAACACTCCACACACACACTACACAGCCTATATATTAGTATAATAAGTAGTATACTGCGTTATAAACTGCTAAGATATATAATACTCTAGAGGTTATTAACACTCTTAGTATTAAGCTATTCCTTAATACCACTATATACTACCTCCTAGACTAGGCAAACTATATATAACTTATACTACTAGCTACTAAACAGGCTAGAACACCTATTTAGCTGCTCACTAAGTATAAGAGAGCATTCACAGCTATCCTCTATAACTATAACTACTCCACTAGTAACCACCTAAAAGATTATAGTATTTATACCTTACTTACAGGCTGCTCTAATAACACTAAATCCTCTTCTATATGCTCTGCTAAGAGCTAGAACCCTACTAACAGAGGCTCCTAGCCTCAGCACCCACTAGAACGCTTAAAGTGGAAATACCCCTGCAATTTCCGCTATAAGTAGCCCCCACTTAAGTGCTACTAGCTCTAAAAAGCACTTACTAATAAGGAAGATATCTATATTAATTCTAAAAATACTAGAAATATTAAAGAGCACTTATAAATAGATAAGTAGCATATCCTTACTAGCAATATCTAAGCTGCTAGATAGTACTATAATTAGCAGTAACTACCTATAAATATTAAGTGCTAAAAAGCTGCTTTAAAACCCCTCTATTATACTTAATTTTTCCTTTATTATATAATTAACCTATATACTAATGCTATAGCACTAAAAACTATACCTATAGGATAGTATATTTTCCTAAGCATATTATACTATTAAAGACTATACCTATAGGCCAGTATAATATATATTTACTAAGCTTATATACCTAATAAGCCCCTTTAGTGATAACCAGAAGCAGCTCCCTATTATATTACTAATATCTTACTATATACTATAAGCATTATACACACCCTATTATAGATAGCTTCTTTTCTATTTAGAACTAGCTTTACAGAGACTGCTCTACTAGCCTGCTCTGCTATTTCTAGGGGGGTATGTTATATAGCCTAGACCTCCTCCAGAGCTCTCAGCGCTACCAGCGCCATCCTCTAAGTGCCACACCCACTGCGCAAGGCTCTATATATAGACCCTCACCTATAGCCACTCCTTTTCTGCCATAATAGATAACTTCTTCCCACTTGCCCTGCACCCATATATATAACAGCAGCCTTTATTAATCTCTTTATTAAGAACCTAGATATAGAGAGAACTCTATAGAGTGCTAATCTACTAGTAGTCTCTATAAAATAAGTATAGTTTTATATTAGAGAAAGCTTTAGTAGCTTTATAATTCTTAATAAGATATCCTTTCTTACTATAGATATAGTAGGTATTAGAGTTAATAGTCTCTATAAACCTTAGAGGTTTTAGCTAGTAGTAAGATTTAAGGCTTATAGAGCTTAAGTAACTACCTCCTCTTAGATTAAAGAGTATATAACTATATCCTCTATATATAGAGCTATAGTTATAAGAGTTACTACTATAATAGTTATACTATAAGAGCTTCTATATAGACTAGGTATTAAATATATTAGTAGTATATATACCTACTTTATTAATAGTGCAGTTATATTAAGGTATATTAGTATAGTATCTAGTTCTAATCTACTTAATCTCTATATCTTTAAGGTAGATAGTAAGATTATCTACTTAGGCCTTTTAGTTAGAAGTATTAGTTATCTTATCCTTTAGCTTAGCCTTTATAGATAATACTCTTAATTACTTATACTTAAGTATAGTAACTAATATATTAGCTAGAGTATCCTCTCTAATACTTTATAGTTATATATATATCTATTAAGACTAAACCTATTTAGTAATTATAACCTCTATCTAGATCTAAGAAACTAAAAGGAGACTTTAGTAGTTCTTATAGAGGATTTTTAAAATATACCTTATAGTCTGCTTAGAGAAGTAGTAAAAGATAATATAGTTAATCTCTATATTAAGCAGTATAGAAAGTCTCCTTTTAGCTACTCTATTTTAAAAGTTACTAATCTTAGTAAGAAACTTAGAGATATACTTAGAATTACTAATCTCTAGGCTAGAAATAAGGCTTTAGAGCTTCTTATTAAGGTCTAGATAAGTATTTAGATCTATAATACTATATATCTTATAGAGGTTATCTTTAAGAAAGAGCTAATTATTATATTAAGTAGAAATACTCTTAAAGATTTACTAATAAGCTTTAATATAGTGCTAGCTAACTAGAGTGATTATCTTCTCCTTATCCTAACTATAAAGCTTAGTATAGAATAAATAATCCTTAAAGAAGTTAGAAATATTATTATTAGTAAACTTAGAGGTTTCTAGATTATAAGGAATAATTAGAATAGTAGTATGCTACTTCTATATAGCTTTAGCTAATTCCTTAATTACTTCTATAGTGCTAATAGTAAGCAGAGAGGCTAAGTTTCTTATAGAAGGTATAGTAATAGCCTTTATAGATATAACCTTATCTAGCTACTAGTTTAAGCCTGCTCTCTATAGTCTAAGAGAAGCTATACCTCTATAGTTCTTATACTTATTATAGATATCCTTATTAATATAGACTAAGTAATTAATCTTAGCACTTTAAGACTATAAAGGTAAAGATTTCTTAGATCTATTATTATCTATAGTAGTAGAGTAAAGAGCTTATTTCTAAATACTCTTAAATATAGCTCCTTTAAAGGGTTTTATACCTAAAGTATAGTTCTTAGAGCTAGAAGAGTTTAAAGTAGATATACTAACTTTAAAAGCTCTCCTAGATTTCTTAAAGTATTACTTAGATATAGTATAGGAAGTAGTTAATATAATTTATTATAATTAGATATTAATATTAATATTAAGGTTTATTAATATTTAAATTACCTAATAATAAAAGAGAAGAGTTATATAGTAATTTAATCTATAATAATTAAGTAAATAGAGAGAAAGAGGGCTTTAACCTCCTTCTCTTTTTAGGTAGTAGTTATAAATTATAGGCTAGAGGTAGTTATAGCTTCTATCCCTTCTATAAATATATAAGCTCTCCTTTTTAATATAGCTAGAGGTGGTTATAGCCTCTATCCTATCTATAAGTTTATAGACTCTTTTTTATTCTTTCTTATAAGTAATATAATATTATAATTTTCTTAATCCCGTGAATATTAACTATATAGTAACTAAGATAGAGCCTAAATTCCCTTAGTTAAGCTTATTAGCCTAACTAGTATTATTAATTTATTACTTTATTACTAATTATTAGGTTCTAGGTTATAGAAAGTAGATACTAGCTCTATTTTTATAAGAACTAAGGAGAAAAGAGAAAACTTTTTAATTTAGTAAAGTCTAAAGCTATTATAGCTAGATTTTTAGGATCTTAAGTATTTCTATTTAAAAACTCTAACTATATAGCTATTATACCTAGTATTTTCTTAGATTAGGTCTATAAAGAGACTTCTAAATATTATTTTATAAAGTCTATTATTATTACTACTAAGTTTATAAAGTTAATATTCTATTAAGTGGTTAGGATAATATATTATAGTTCTATATTAAATATAAGCCTGTTTATATAGTATAGAAGTATACCCCTTTTAAGTACTATAGAGGAAGTTTTAAGAGAGAAGAATCCACCTCTAGGCACTATTAAAACAGGCTAAGAACCTTAAAATAAAAATAATAAAACCACACACTCCCACACACTTATATAGAAATATTATAATATTGCAGTTTTATATCTAAAAGCCCTAGAATAAAGAAAAGGATCTCTCTAAGCATAATAACCTTATTATAGATATAATCTATTAAGTAAAAGTAATAAAAACTTCTAAATAATAAGATAGACTATAGTGATGCTAATTAATAATAATCCTCTATCCTCCTCTCTGCCCTTAATAAGGCAAAAAGTTCTACTATACTATGCTAACTAATATACCTGTCTGGGCACCCTCTAAACTGGGCTGTCTGCACTGCCCTGTCTTAATACTTATCTATATATTAGTAATAATCTAATACTCTTACTAAATATTATAGCTAGAGCTAAAATAATTCACACTACTATAGATAATTTATATAAAGAGACTATTAAATATAAAATTACTAACACTTTAAATATCTATAATAGTCTAAATATAGATAAAGTTATCTACCTCCCACTATAATTATTAATATAAGTTTACTATAAAAAAGATAAATAGCAGGGTCTCTACTATTTAATTACTATTTTAGGTAAAATAGTTACTATTTAGCTTCTCTATAGCCTCTAAGACTTTTCCTCTACTATTATTAAACCCTTTTATAGTAACTTTAATAATCTTAGTAACTCTAATCTCACTAATACTAACTCTAAACTAGTAGCTACTTCCCCTATAAGTACTTCTCTAGCCCCTCTCCCACTTTAATATAGAAGATAACCCTAAAAAAAACCTACTATTACTAACCTCTCTTATATTTTTAAGTAAAAAGTTAATAACTTATTAATCTTCTTATTAATAAAGGAGAAGGCAGATTAGAAACTCTGCCTTACTCTATATAAGTCTAGTAAACTTACTACCAATAGCACTCCTTTTTAGAAATTCTATAAAAAGGAGATTAATATTCTCCTTAAATATAAAGTCTTTAAATTTAAGATCTATAACTTATCTAAGTAATATAAATACCTCTTTTAATTCTATATAGTTAATAAGATTAAAAATAAGACTACTACTCTATTTAAGAAGTTCTATCTTATTATTTATAGTATAAATAATACTAATAAGTATAATATTTTAACCTAATTACTAATAATCTAATACTATAGCATTTAACTCCTATTAGCTATTATACTATCTCTTAGCTCTAATTATTTAATTTAGATCAGAGATATTATCTAAGTATATATTTAGTTATAGACTACCCTTATATAAAACGTTTATACCTACCTATCTAACTAAATCTATAATCTCTACCCTCTAGATACTATTATAAAGGTTATTAAACCCTTATATAGTATTACTAAAGCTAGCACTTATTAGTAAGCTACCTATAATACCTATTATTATAATAAGTTATAGATAACTAGTTTTACTTTTAACTCTTACCTCCTTATTACTAATAATACTAATCTATATTTTACTATTATTAGTATATAAATAGATAACACTATTAGACTTTTAACTGCCTCTTTTTTAACTCTTAAAGAAGAAGAGCTCTAGAAGGCTAAATTTATAGCTAAAGATAAGGAGAAACTTACTACTACTACTCTAGTTACCTTTAATAGTAGAATAATCTCCCTATCACTTACTAGAGTAATTATTCTATACTAAAAGGGTTAAAGCACTAAAATTAACTTAGTATAAAAGGCTTAGAATATTATAAAAACACTAGTAAAATAATAGTATATTAAATAATATACTAGAGGAGCTTATATAGCCTTAATTTACTAACTAGAGGCTTATTTTAACCTATTAACTGCTACCTAATACTAGAATCCCACTAATAAGGATATTATAATCCTTAACAAACACCTCTAGTAGCTAAAAGATAACCTTAATTATAAACTAACCTTTATTATACTATTACTACCCACTACTAAATTATTTATATTTATAGATAGATTATTTACTAATAATTAGAACCTTATATTATAGTTAGGCTATATTATTATATTAGCTAATAAAATAATAAATAACACCACTTTTACAATCTATAATAATATTATCTATTATAGCTCTATAAAGTATAAACAGGTTACTTATAGCATATTAGTCTCAGAGATCTATACTATAGTTACTAGTACTAACCTAGCCTTTATAATCATATTAACACTACACTAAGTTACCACTAAGCTAGGTATTACTAACTCTATACCTACTATAATATATATAAACTTATACTTACTATATAAGTACTTAGTAAAGCTAGGCACTATAAAGGAAAAACACCTTATAATTAATATTATAGCTCTCTATTAGTTATATAAGTAGTATAAGCTCTCTAAGATCTAATAGGTAAACAGCAAAGATAACCTAGCTAATACTATAATAAAGACAAAGCCTAATAGGGCTTTAAACCACCTTATTAATAATAATACCTTTATAATCTAAATAGAGAGATAGGTAATATATATAGCAGAGGGAATATTAGAATAATAGCTAACTTAAGCTATTTGCGTTATTTACACTATTTACACTATTTACACTATTTACACTATTTATACTATTTATACTATTTAGAGCCAGTTTTAGGCTATTTGAGAAGGATTTAGGTAATTAGCCAAACTAGCCGTTTTTCACTTTAAAAAGGCATTATTAATAATATCTAACTTATTATTCTATTTATATATTTAGATAGGCTTATTAAGCAAGTGCTAGCATAAAAGAAAAGACTACTAGTATAGGAATAATTACCTATATCACCTAGTAGGTTAGATCCCAGCTTCTACTAGGATTCACAGCCTAGCACTAGAATAACTATAATCCAGTCAGGTAAGCAGTTATATAACTTCTAATATTATATAACCTGCCTCTATTAACCACCTATATTATTCCTTTATGCTAGCTACCCTCTAGATACCTCTCTTCTTAATATATATATCTTAAACTAATATTACGCCCTACCTAACCCCCCTCTTCACCATACCAGTATTTTAGGAAACCAACAATATTAGTATTAAAAAAGTTATTATAAATATTTTAAGCTTCTTAAGATATTAATAGCTTCTTCTATAACTAGTTAGTATAATTAATTACTATATTAGATTACTATAAATATCTTTTTCTTTAAACTATATAATAGTAAACTATATAGTATATACTATAATGTCTAAGTTATAGCTTAGTTATTAATATTATAATACTCTATATCTTTATAGTATTACTTAGTATAAACCTTAATAAAGTCTTATTATACTTAAGTCTAAAATATAGTAAAAGAGAGTAAATCTCTAAAAAAGTTTATAAAGTGGAATTATATATTATATATATTTATAATTAAGGTTCTAGGTTTAGAAGTAAGTAATATAGTAATACTATATATCTTAAAAGACTTCTTATTAATAAGCTTCTTAATATACTTATATAGCTTATCTTATCTATTCTTAGTAGCTATTTAAAGAACTATTACCTAGATATAATCTTTATATAATACTTTTTCCTTTAATATAGTAGTATAAAGATCTAAGTAAACTATTATAACTTATAATAAAGTAAAGATATAGCTAGGAGTAAGGTTATTTAACTAGCTAAGAAGATTAGTAAAAAGCAAAAAGGAGCTAGTAATATTAAGTAAAATATTAAGAGCTTCCTAATTAGCCTTAGTAAAAGTAAACTAAGTATAAAGAGAGTGCTTTTTAACCTAAGCTAAAATTATTATTTTAAGCTCTCTTATATAAATATATATAAGTATAGTAGAGTTTTATCTTATTTTAATATTATAAAGTAGGTATAATAATTACTGATTTTTCTAGATAGATTTCTAGAGGTTAAGGAACTCTTATATCTTCTTACTAAATAGCTTTAGGAAAATAGCTAGAAACTAAATCTAGATAACTATTAATATATAGATAATTCCTAAATATTTATACTTACTTTTTAAATAATATTTCTAGATAAACTAAGAGATATATTATCTCTAGTATCTAGATCTTAGCTATCTAAGCTAAATAAGTTATTATTCTCAGAGTTCTCCTTATCTTTTAAGTAAGTAGTTAATAGCTAAGACTCTATAAATATATCTATTATAGAGATCTAAAAAGCTTTAGAAATAGCTTTAATAATTAGATTAAAGATATAAGCTAAATAGTAAATATAATATATTAGCTAGACTAGAGATACTAAATCTTTTATAAGTTTCTAAGCTAAAACTTTAAGCTTAAAGAAACTTATATTATCTATTAAAATAGTCTAAAAGTTAATAATTTTATATATCTTTTAGTATATCCCCTTAAGGAGATTTAATAAAGCTCTAGCTTACTTAATTACTATATATCTATTAGTTATATTAATAGCACTAAGGAGCACTTATTATAACCTTTATTACTAATTAATAAAATAATAAAAAACACTAAGTAGAGAGTATTTTAAGCTAGAAATACTCTAGATATTAATTATAAGAGAAATATTAATAATAAGAGGAATTAATTAAAGAGTAGTTTATTAAATCTATAAAGCTTCTTTAACTATCTATTTTTAGAAAGTTTATTAAGATAGTAAATAGTAAAGGGAATTAAGATATAAATAAAAGTTCTTAAAGGTAAGGTTTATAATAAAATTAAGAGAAAGGTTAGTGCTAATAATAAAGTAAACTAATACTTATTAGTTTAAAGTAGATATATTATAAGCTTCCTAAATCTAGATTACTATAAAGAATTACTATAAATATATTAACTAACTTATAACTATTATACTACTACTATTATACTACTACTATTATACTAAGTATAAAAATATACTTTTAAGTTAAGATATTATTATATAGTATTTATACTAAAGTTCTTAATTATAGAATAAGTAAAAGATTATTAATAATATTTATAAAGTAACTTTAGCTTTTTTAAGATTAAATTATAGCCTTAGTAAAACTATACCTAATAAGGAGTTCTATAAGGGAGAGTCTAGAATAATTTTATAATTACTTTTTACTTTAATTTAGAAGCTATTAACTATAGTATATATTTTCTCAGTTAAACCTATTTAAGATATTATAGTAGAGTTTTCTAGAATATAAGAAAAAGTTAAGTAGTTTTAAAAATAAAAATAATAATTTTTAATTATAGCTATAAGTTAGTAAGAGGGAAATAAGTTATTATATAAGTTATTATAAACTAAATAGTATTTAGTAGTTTAGAAGCTTCTAATCTAAAAGGGTCTAGCTTATAAAGATCTAATTTAGGAAAACTTACTATTATAAATAATAGAGTAATAAAGAATACTAAAGGAGAGAAAATTTATAGATTATTATAAAGTAAATATAAATAAAAAATAAAGTATAATTATATAAGTAGCTATTTTAGAGTTTCTAACTAATTTATTTACTTTATAAATTTAGTTAGATTTAGACTCCTTATCTTTTTTTTTCCTTCTATTTATATTTATTTTTTTAATATTCTACTTATTAACTAGCTCTATATTTAATAAGAGCTCTCTAGAAAGAATAGTAAGCTCTTTATTACTAATTTAAACCCCTCTATTAAAGGTAGGGTATAATCTAAATAAGCCTTAAAAGCAGCTAGTTAAAGAGGTTCTAGAAACTCTATAAAGAAGTATAAGTTATATAATAACTATTATCTAAGCTAGCCTAAATATTAATAATTCTAAGATTAAATTACTATACCTCCTGCTATAGAATTTTATAATAAAGTTTACTAAAAAGATAGATACTAGTTAACTACTATAAGTAGTTTAAAAATAGCTACTAAAAATAGCTTAGAAAAAGCTAGTTTAGATTATAAAATACTAAAAAGTTTATAGATAGAGATCTAGTAATAAGTAATATAATTATTATTTTAAGCTTTTACTAAGAAATATAGTAACTATATTTTATAAGATTTAAAAATACTAAAAGATAAGTAATTTTTTAATTTTATAAAGTATATTTACTAAATTAGTTTAAAAAATAACTTATAGTCTCTCTCTTAAAAACTATTATTAAATTTAATTCTAATTACAGACTATTAAGGCTCTCTATAAGATTAGTAAGTAATTTCTTATTAATATATTTAAAAATAAGAAATATCTTACCTTTTTGCTATAGAATTATATTAATATTAATATATATAAATCTCTATATAATTTATACTAAGTATATAACCTTATTATTACACTAATACTATAACCCGCAAAGCGGCAAGATATATACTGTAATTGATAGATATATATAAAGGTTATATAACCTATTGCAGAGCATATATATATAGTTTAACACCACTGCCTATATAGTTAAGTGGAACTTCTGAATAGATATATATTAATTTATAGGCTTTTAATATATATATATAAAGGGAGCTCTAAGTCCTATATAAATCTTATCCTAGCGTAAAACTAATACTAATTAGTGGTTAACCTTATATATTATACTACTTAACTCCTATAGATTAGTAAGGATTACTTAAAGAGGTAAAGTAATAACTCCTATATTAAGTTTATAATCTAGTATATAAGGGACTTATCTTTATGCTATCTAAGTTATTAGGTATAAAGGGTAGGTTTGCTTATAGTATACCTATTTTAAAGACCTTAATATACCTCTATATCTATTATATAAATAATAACTTTACTAATATAACTTATTACCTATAAATACTGCTTAAATAATAAGAATAAGAGATAATAGATAAATAATAGATCTATAAATATTATAATAGGCTAATATAATAAGAGTACTGCTATAGAATTATCTATCCTAACTAGATTACTATATTTAGGCTTAAGATCTATTTTCTCTAAATCTATACTACTACTTTTTAAAAAAATACTAGAAATTTATAATATTTATACTTATATATACTAGAATATTATAAGACCTTTACTTAAAATGCTTAAATTACTTGCTATAAGATAAGCACTACTATTAACCTTATAATTATTAAGGAGGAATTGCTTTTAACCTAGAACTATAACTTACACCTAAATAAGGGGTAAATCTAACACTATTAGTAACTTTATACTAAAATAATATATTATTTAGTATATAGTAAATAACCTATTAGTAGATATAGTAAAAGACGCTAAAATGCTATAATAACTTATAGTATTATTATTAGTATTACTAATACTTACCTAAATCTAGGATTATTCTAACTAAGAGATATAAAATAAGAATATCTATCCCTTTATACCTTAAAATAATAAAATATATTTTTTATTTAGTTTATAGATAGAAGTGCAGCTTAAGGATTATTACCTATAATAAGTATTATAATACTATAGTAAGTAACTATACCTACTACTAGGATAGGATAAGTGGGACTTAGTGGTGCAATTTCTAAGAGAGCCCTCTTAGTATACAGGTCTATTATAGAAGGACTATAGTAAAGGAGAGAGGAGGAGCATAGAGGAGAGGAGAAGGGATTATTATTATTAATATCTTAATACTTAATTCTCAGGTTTTTTAGGAATTTCTCAGCAAATTTATGCTTATTTTTAGTGATCTCTTTTAATTAGATCTGTAAATCACTTTATATATCTTTTAAGCCTATTTTTATTATTCTAGCCTATTTATAGGTAGAGTTATATTATCTGCTATTCTTTCTAGCCCTTATAGTCCTAGCCTTTATTAATAGTATCTAGAAGTAGATTCTTTTGCTCTTTTTAATAGCCTTTAAAAGGCTTCTTAGAGAGTAGAGTACCTTTATTATATCTATATATCCCTGCTATTAATATATATATATATATATAACTAATTCACTTTAAATATAATAATATATCTAAGAAATCTATAAATAATAAAGAATAATAATATAATTAATAGCTAATATAGAAAGATAGAGGAAGATATTTGTAGGCTTATCTTAGTTTATAAGAATAGTAATAGCTATATATTCTCTTAGAATTAAGGTGGAAATAATAAAGACTCTAATATACTCCCTTTTATATACTATTAGCAGATTTTAATAAATATACTTCCTTTTCCCCTCCCTTATATACTTTTAATACTACTATTATTTAACTAGTAAAGTTATAGCTAGAGTAGCTAAAATAGCTATATTTAAGACTAATATAGTAATTAGCAGTCTTACTAAGCTAATAAGTATAGTAAGATTAACTAGATTAGTAAATAAATACTAATAAACCTCTTACTAATATAGCCTTAAGTGCTAAGAGTAAAGAATACTAATATTTAAGATATTCTAATATAGTAAAGCTATAAAGTCTTCTAAGATAGAAGTATTATTAGAGAGACCCTTTTATATTAAGTAATAAGACTTAAGGTAGATCTATAAAAGCCTAAAGTAGCAAGATTAAGGTTAAGAGACCTTTCTATATTTATTTAGTTTATATTATTTTTCCTTTTTTATTATTTAAAGGAGTTATAATTACCTATTTTATCTTTCTATTTAGAAGATATTATAATAATAAATTTACTTTTCTACTTAAAAAGCTTTATTACTTTAAGTATATAATAATAAGCTTAATATTTATAACTCTATAAGTATTATATCTTCTTCTTATTTAAATAATAACTTAGATATTAGATCCTCTTCTAATAAGAGAAAGCAGCCTAAGAAGAGGTTTATAGAAACTTTATTTAGTAAAATATAATTATAGGCTATAGGATAGCTAGCTTTTAAAGATAGTATAGATAGGTCTATAAATCTCTCTCTAGAAATAGGGGTAACACCCCCTAGTTCTTATTATTTATCTAAGAGGATATATACTAATTAAGATATTATAGTTTTAGCTAACCTTCTAATAAGATATCCTATTATAGCTATAATAACTCTCTACTCTACTAATATATCTAAGTTTATTAGAACTAATATCTCAGACTTTATTATAAACTATAAAAGCCTTTCTAAGCTTTACTATAAAACTAATAGAGATATAAAGAATAAGGTTTATATATATAGCTCTAGTAACTATTAAGATATAGTATAATCCTATATTAATAAGGCTAAGATCTAAAAGGAAGCTAAGGAGAAACTTCTTTACTAATTTAAATTTATAGACTTAAAGTGTTAACAGAACTCTAATAAGAACCTTTAAAACCTAGTTATAGGCTCTTATATTAAGGATAATAACTCTTTATAGGTTATAGTATTAATTATTACTATTTACTAGCTTTAATAGAGAGCTATTCTATATAGAGATCTAAAACTTATAAATACTAAACTTATTTATATTACCTATTACTATTTTTTAGAAAGAGTAATAAGAGCTATAGCTTAAAGTTTTAACTGCTAACCTATTAAAGTTATTTTAAAGTAATAGGTTATAGTTAAAGATACTCTAATTAAATAGTTTACTACTTAGCAGAAACCTTAGTAACTATTAGGCCTTATTAAGCCTAAACTAATAACTATACTTTAAGTTTCTATAAAAATAATTTTAATAAGATAGAAGGCTAAGACTAAGAAACCTTCTATAGCATAAACTATAAGCTTAATTATTAACTCTCTTATAGAGAACTTTAGGACTCTTAATATTAATAGAGCTAACTATAAGATAAATATTCTAAGCCTTATTAAGAGAGTTACTAGCTAAGGAGATAACACTTTTAACTTAAATACTATAGAAGCTATTAAACTATATAAATAATAATCTTAAAATAATATATAAACTTAATATTAGTAATAGTAGTACTATTACCTATAAGCTAGTTATAGTAACTACTAAAGTAGCTACTAATAATATTAAGAGTTTAGAAGAGGTAGAAAAAGAGGAGGCTATAGAGGCTTTTAGTAAGAGAAACTATAGTAATATATACCTTTTTAGGCTTTTAGATACTACTAGTTTTATAGAGCAGTAGCCTATATTATTATTAGCTATATTAAGTACCTTAAAGCTAGCTAGAGGGAAGTCTGCTACTATATAGCATCTTTTTACTTTATTAGCACCCTTAATTTTAATATCTAAGTTAAAGCAGGTATTATTAATAAAGGCTATATAGCTAGGAGGATAGATAGCTAGATAACTTTAAGGTATATTCTTATTAATAAAGATAGCTTTATAAACTATATAGTAGTTACTAATAGAATAGTAGAGAAATAGTAGCTAAAACTAATAAAAGAGATTATATAAGTTATTAGTTATAATAAACTATACTTTAAGTAATCTATTAGCTTTATAGATTAAAGAAAGAATATAATATAGTTATATAACTTTATTAATATAATATTCTTTAGCTTTAAGTCTAGAAACTAGTATATTAATCTAGTTAAGAATATTACTACTATAGAATAGGTAAAGGCTAGAAGCTATTACTCTAAACCTTATAACACTTATATTTAACAGGCCTCCTAAATAGCAGACCTACCTATAGTTTAAGATCCTCTAATTTAAATTACCTAGTAAGTTACTAAACTTCCTAATAATAAAGAAGATATTAATAATATTATATTATAGAATATCCTAGAAGAGCTAGTTAAATAACAGAGATAAGAAGAGTAAGATAAGCCTTAGATTTAATATAGTAATTTACAGACTAGCTATATACTTATATTAGAGCTATATAGTAAGAGAGTAAATAGGAAGGTAGCTATTCCTAAAGCCTTTCTTTATTAAAACTAGCTAGACTAGAATAGAATAGTTTATAATACTACTAAAGTAATAATTAATAAGTATAAGGATAGATATAATTTAAAGGTATAAGAGGTTTTTATTCCTGCTAATATTATACTTCTAGATTAATTTAATAAAATAGAAGCTAGTAATAAGAAGCTATAAGAGCAAATAGACTAATAGAATAATAATAAAAACTATTTTAAAGGCTAAGTAACTTTAGCTACTATTTCTATAATCTTATCTAAGAATTTATAAACTAAGTAAGTATAGTTTAACTACTATATAATTAATTCTATTTTTAAAATAGATACTATAACTGAGAAATAGGATTCTATATTTCTTTTACTACTAAGGCATATTACTATTCTAGACTTTATTATAACCTATTAGTGGATTATAATTACCCTTTATAGCTCTATAAATATACTAATTAAGGGAATTATTAATAGTAGCTTAGTAATTAATCTTATTAGTAAAGAATATATTAAGTATCTAGGCTTATAGAGTAATATAGTTAGAACTAATATAGAAATCTATAGAATTACTAATAAGAAGTAGAGGACCTAATTTATAGGCATAATTATAGATAATATCTATATTAGAAGCAATATAATTTAAGATATTAGCTTCTTTATCTTTTTAGAAAATACTTATAATAAGGACTTAGTACTAGAAGCTCCTTTTATCTTAAAGACTAGAATAACCTTAGATTATATATAAAACTAGATTATTAAAGTCCTTTAGTTTAGGAATATTAAGATTAATATCCTATTATTATTCTATATAGGAGACTTAACTGCTTGCTTTCTGGAAATTATTACTAAGATAGACTGCTTTATCTCTTTATAATATTAATATACTCTTATATCTCCTATAGAGGAGGGGAAATAGAGGCTACTACTAATAGACCTAATATAGTAGTAAGCTTAGAATTTATAGAAGATAATTAGTAAATTAATAAAGTTAAAAATAAAGAAGAGTTAGATATAAAATAAAATAGCATAAAGGTATATTAGAATATTAAAGTGATTTAATAAGTATTTAAGAACTTATATAACCTGCTAGAGGAAGTTAAGTAATAAATAGAGCTAGATAAGAAAGTTATTACTGTTTTTAAAGAATTTAGATTAATTTTTAATAAAATCCTAAAAACTATAATCTGAGAAGAAGTTATCTCTAAGCTTAATAATATCTATAAAGTAATTATAAATACTAGATATATTAAAGGATATAATAGTTATAGTATTAATTATTAATATTATATTTATAGATCTAAGAAGAAAGTAGTAAAAAAGAGAGTGTTTAGGAGGAAGTGTAAATTAATATATTAGAAAGGAATTAAAGTTATTATAGCTATAAATACTATTTTTTCTTATTATTAATATATATCTATATAGATAATACCTATAATACTAATAGAAGATATTAATATACTATATAAAATAAAAGATAAGAAGATTTAACCTATTAATAATACTATATTAAATAGTTTAATCCTAAACAGTAACCTAGAGTAGAAGCTAAAAGTATAGGTAAGAGCAGAAAAGAATATAAAGCTAGATCTTAATATTCTATTTACTAACCTAATTATACTAAAGTTTTTAAGTATTAAGCTAGAAATAAGACTTATAAAGACCTAGCTAGAGGCTATCCTAAAAACTATTAATTATCTATAGCTTAAAGAAAAAAAGCTTCTTATAGCTATTCTAATAGTAAGAGAGGAAGCTTTAGCCTGGAAATTTACTTATTATAGCTTAGTCTACTCTTCTATTACCTTTCTATAAATAATATAAATAATTCTATATAAAGTATAGTAAGTAAAAGGAATCCTAATATTAAGAGGGTTAGAATAAAATATTATTATAATTCTAAAGGATAGACTAGAGAAGGAAATCCTAGAATAGAGTTATATAGCATATTATAATCTATTCTTCCTTATATATAAGAAAGATAGTAAGATAAGACTTATTAACTCTATAATAAAGATAAATATAGTTATAATTTAAGATATAGTACTACCCCCCTCTATAGATAACTTTTTAGAGGATTTTGCTATATACTAGTTATTATCCCTTTTAAACTTCTTCTTAGAATATAACTAAGTCCCCTTAGACTCTATAAGTAGAAACTTAACTATATTTACCTTACCTATTAAACTACTATATATATATACTTTGCTTTAAGGAGCAATAAATTTAGTTATATAATTTATAAAGGTTATAATTAGAATTCTATATAACCTTATATCTAGTTATTATAAGGTCTTCTTTAATAATATTATTATTAAAGAACTAACTTTATACTATAATAAAGAAGAGATTAAGTCTTATCTAGAGATTTATAGATTTATTTTAGAATATTTATAGAATATTAATAAGGTTCTAGTTAATTTAGAGCTAGTAGAATATATAGTAGTAGTAGTTAAGTCTTAATAGGCCTAGAAAGTAGTAATAATTATTAGCTATATTTATAGCACTAATAGATATTATTTAGAGAAAGCAAAGATAGTTAAGATCTATAAATAGGTTACTTATACTAACTTAATAGAGTTAAGAGCTTTCCTAGAAATTATAATATTTTATAGATTTTAGGTAAAGAACTATTTAACTATTATAAAACTACTTACTAATTTATTTAAAAAGGATATCTCTTTTTATTAAGAAGAGAAGTATAAAATAGTAATAGATATTTTAAAGTTAATACTTACTAAAGCTCTAATCCTTATTACCTTAGATTATAGCTCTAGAGGAGAAAATATATATCTTATAGTTAATACTAGCAATATAGAATAGAGCAGAGTCCTAGGCTAATTTATTAATAACTAATATATAGTCTCTTACTTTAAGAGTAGCACTTAGTTAGAACTAGAACTATTCTATAATACTAAAAAGAAGGAACTATATAGTATCCTAAAGGCCTTAAAAAGGGTATATAATTACCTCTATAGAAGATATTTTATTCTAGAAATAGATACCTAGACTTTAGTTATATAACTAAATAGAGCAGCTATAAACCTTCTAGAAGCTCTTATTATTTAATAGATTATATAGATTTAAATATTTAATTTTAAGGTATAATATATCTATAATATATAGAATATAGTAGTAGATAGCCTCTTATAGAAACCCTAAGGCTCTTTAGATATAATTAATAAAAAAGCAAAAGGAGAAATTAATTCTTAGATTAATTTATAAATCTTCTTTATTAATATTAAAGCTAGTTCCTTCTTTAATTAAGTATAATAATATAGTAATATATAATAAATAGAGGAGGTCTTTATAAAAGATATATAGGAAATTATTAGCAGCATAATAACTATTCTAGATACCCTTCTTAATAATTTACTGTCCTATTTAATATATTTTTAATAGATTACCTACTATTTAATAATATAAAGGTACCCTCTAGGGATTTAACCTATTAGGTACTATAATTTTAAAATTAAAGCTCTAGACTACTATATTTAAAACTACCTACTTTTTACTAGATTAATAAATTAAAAGCTAATACTAAGATAAATTATAGATAACCTTAAATAGAGGAGGAAGTTAATTACTAAAGCTTATAAAGAAAGTAGTTATAGAGGTAAGTAAGCTATAGTAAGGAGATTATTTAACTATTATATATAGAGTAATATATATTTAGAAGTTAAAGAGTCTCTAAGAAGTTATCCTAATTACTAGAAGAGGAAAGCTTAATATATAGATAATATAAGAACCTATAGTTTACTAAAGAGACTACCCTTTATAAGAATTTTATTAAATATATAGAGAGTGGGTAAGTAGTACCTTATAGAGGCTTAGAACCTACTTACTAAATAGCCTAAAGCATAATAGCTTAAATAAGTAACTATAGCTAAGATTATAAAGTTTATTTAGAAAGAAGTTATCTATTAATATAGACTATATAGTGAGATTATTATTAATAGAGGTCTAGAGAATAAGAGCGTTATTATTAAGTTTAATAAAAAGTATAGTATAAGAAGGAAAGTAATATTAACCTATAACCTAAAAGCTAATAGAGTAATTAAGACTAGTTATTAGCTTATTACTTATTTTTTATTAATATAGACTAGAGGAAGAAAGGATATTAATCCTTAACTATATTTATCTACTGCTCTATTTATAGACTAATTAAGTATTCATACTTTAACTAGCTTTAGCCCTTTCTACCTTTTATATAAATTTAAACCTATTATACCTATTAAGACCCTAATACTAACCTAAAGGGTTCTTAATTAGAATTTAATAACTATATAGGAGGAGGAGGTTTAGATATATCTATAAGCCTTTCTATAACTTAATAAAGATAGAAAGTAAGCTAAAAAGATAATTAAGAGTTAATATAAAAAGACTATAGAGTATAGTAATAATTAATATAAGTAAATAATAAAAAAAGAGAGGCTAGAAGTGGGTAATTTAGTCCTAGTATTTAATATTAAGGGATCTATTAATAAATCTTCTATTAAGAAGCTTAACTACTAATAGAAAGGCCCCTTTTATATCTTATTATATACCCCTAATACCCTATTATATTAACTAGTAATATTAGCAGGAGAAGAGATTATAAATAGAACGTTTAGTGGAAATTAACTTTGAAAATTTATTTAAGCACCTAAAAAATATTAGAAACTAAGTGATATAGATATTTATAGATCTAATTTAGAGAGAAACCTAGTAAAAGTCTTTCTAATACTAGGAAATAAAGAGTATAATAACTATATACTAGAAGAAGAAGATAAAGAACTAATAGTATCTAGGGAGATAATTAGAAATAAAGAGGAGGATATATTATAATCTATAGTGAGATTAAGATAGTATTTAAGAAACTTAGAAATAGTAATTAAAGTATTAAAGACTAAATAGTAACTAGTAGTAAAAATCCTATAGGTATTAAAGGAGAAAGAGAGGGAGTATATTAAGATAGAGGATCTAAAGAACTTATAATCTTTCTTTTATTCTTAGATATTTAGTTTAATAATTTGTAAACCTATTTATACTTATTAATAGGGTTTTCTTTTTTTTATCTCTTATATTTTAAAAGTTTAAGATTCTAGGAATAATATTTCTAAACTTTAGAGATAAAAATAAGAGATACTTATTAAAATACACTACTCTACTAATAACTATCTTTTAATATAACAGTAATCTATCTGCTAATAACTTTAATATCTACACTAAGTATAAGATATTAGAGATCTATAGCTTCTTAATAATAATACTAAAACCCTCTATAGATATAGCTATTACTAAACTAAATAAATAAAAAGACTAATAGTTTAAGAATAAATAGAAGAGAAGAAAAGAGAAGAGGGTATTAAAGTATAGTTACTAACCTATAAAAAGGATACTAATATCTAGATAACTAAGAGTATAGTAATAAAGCTATTAACACTAAAAGCAGCTATATAATACTATTACTAATAAGAAAAAGAAGAATATTTATAAAGAAGATCTTATTAATTTTATACTTAGATAGGATTTAAAGTTAGTTTTATAAACCTATTTAGAGGATATTTCCTTTATATTCTTATTACTACTTAATAGTATTTCTATTATTTCTTCCCTTTTTCTCTATTCTATAAAGATATATTTAGTTACTCTATCTTTCTTTCCTTAATCTATAATATAAAGCTCTAAGTAGTTAGTAATCTCTATAAAGTTAAAGTTTAGAGGTAGCTCTAGCATAAAAGAGTATTAAGAGTAGGTAAATCCAGCTCCTAGGTAATACTCTTAAGCCTATTAAGAATAAAGAGTGTTTTAAAAAATTAAAAAGTTAAATTTAGATATAGCTAATATAGCAGTATTAGCTAGGATTTAAAACTATAAAATTATTATAATACTATTAAATTCTCTACTCTTTCTTGCTTTATTATTATACTTAATTCTATATTTATAGTATTTATAAATACTTAGATTATTATAAGAGTAATTCTCTTAGATTTTATAGAAGAAGCAGTTAGTATAAGAAGTGCTTAATATAGAAATATATTTAAAGTATAGTTTATAGATAAAAATGCTAGTTATAAAGTTTCTTATAGTATAGATATGCTTTTTATAATAGATATAGAGTACTATATTATAACTATCTTAGAATTAGATAAATAAGCTATAAGTAGCTACTATATACTAAAAGACCTTTATCTACTATAAGCTAGAAAGAAAGATAGCAGAGGTATAAATAAAGACTTAATAGTAAAAGTTACTAGTTTTCTTAGTTACCTTAAATATTTAATTAAAGTCTTACTTACTAAGATAAACTTTCTAGAAGGCTAGTCTTATTATATTAGTAGTCTTATTAGAAAACACTTATAGAATAAAAGCTACTTCTAAATATTTATTACTAGAAATATTAAGTTAGAGCTAAGTAAGGCTTATAGTAGCCTAAAAAGATAATAAATATTAGTTAAGTAATAAGAAGTATAAGGAAAAGAGGATTACCTAAAGCTAGTTATTAGAGTACTAGATAAAAAGAGATATATTATTCTGCTTTATCTAAGATATAGAAATATTAAGACTAAGTATCTAGAAAGTAGCTTTTAGAAAAAGATAATAAGGATAAAGCTAATTAATATTCTTAATACCTAATATAAGGAAGTTATAGTTAGCTATAGTAAGAAAAGATAATTTATAGATATAAAAAGAAGAATTTAGAGGAGTTAAGTTAAGATTAAAAGATAGAAAGAAAGATAACTATTAGAGAAAGAGAAGTTAATATTAGAGAATAGAAGAGGATATTTATTTAGTTTTATAACTAGATCCCTTACTTTAATAGCTACTAATAGCTACTATTTTCTTTATTCTTTTCCTATAAATAACTGCTCTAATTTACTATTAGAAATATTATTAGATTTTTTATTTTAAGTCTACTTTACCTTTATTAAAGCTAAGAGAGCTAAGAGAGAAAGAAGTTAATTATTCCTTCTATAGGATATTAATAAATTATTAGTACTTTAAGGTAATTAGTAAATATAAGAGAGTATTATTAACCCTTCTAGCCCCCTAGATCTTCTCTTTTTTATTTATATTTATATATACTATCTAACTTATTCTCTTAGATAGAAGATACTTAATATTAACTACTATACTATAATATCTTTAGATTTTATAATTACCCTTATTTAATCTATCTATTTTATCTATAAATCACTTACTCTTTTTTCCTACTAGCTTTCTTTCTAAAAATATTATAATAGGAAAGATTATTTTTAATAATAGTAATACTCTAGATAACTATATTTAGGAGCTAAGATCCTTAAAGCTTCCTGCCCCTAATATTAAATAACTAATAGATCTTATACCTAATAAACTAAGTAAGAGCTAATTTTAGATATAGAACCAGATTATTAGAGATATATTAAGCTTTAAACCTATAAAAAAACTAAGATATTAGCTATTAATAATTAAATATAAGACTCCACCTCTATAATACTAAGATATAACTAGCTAGATATATCTCTCTAATTTACTAATAAAATATATACTTATTAAATACTAGAGCAAAACTCTAGATATAGTATAGAAGTTATTTCCTCCTTTTAAACTATAGTATATTATTACTAGCTTATATAATACTATTAGGATATTAGAGACTAAGACCCTAATATGCTCTATAGATATCATAGCAATTATATATTACTTTATAAGACCTATTAAAGCTAGATAACCCCTTTAATACTATATAATTAGAGGCATAGAAGATAACTTTAATAATAGAAACCTAAGAGATAGTATAACTATCTAGCTTAAAAAGGAAGCTCTAAATATACTATTTATCTACCTATAAGTACCTAAATTAAATAGAGTAGTTTTTTTAAAGCTGCTAATTAACTTATATAATAGATAAAACTAGTTTTATAATAATTAGTAGTTAGAAAAGAGAGTAGAGAAAAGACTATAGACTCTAATATATATTATAACTAGAGTCTTACCTAGAACCCTAGCTATTATAACTAAAGTCTTATTAAGATAACTATACCTAATTAACCTTTACTATACTAAACCTCTATTATAGACTTCTAGTCTATATCTAGTTAACTAGTTTAGATCTTTTATATAATCTAGGAGCCTAGCACTACTAAAATAGCCTCTATAAATAAGAAAAAGAACCTAAATTAACTAACTATTAGTAATTTTTATAAATAAAAAGCTATTTAAAAGGTATTAAGTCTCTTTAAAGCTAGATAGAACTATTTAAGACTAGGTTTTTAAAGATAGGAAGAGAATACTAAAGCAGATAGTACTAGAAGCAATAAAAAACTAAAAGGATAAGTATATCCTGCAATTTATAGACCTAAAGCCCTCTTTACTTAATAGGATAAGTCTTAATCTATCTATATCTAAGAATATTTATTTATAGACCTAACCTACTAATATATTTAATACTAAGGCTTTAAGAAGTAATAAAGAATTATTAGAGTACCTAACTATTTAGAATATAGTAATAAGAAATAAGATTAAGAAGTATAAAAGGGTAAATAATTAGTAGTAACTAATTAATTTATTAAAGTATTATAATTAGTCTAGGTCTGTGAAACTATTAATATCACTATACTTTATACCCTTTTTAGTAAGATAAGTTATCTTTAAATCCTATAATAACTTAGTAGTTTTTAACTATATAAGGCCTACTAACTCTATACTAAATAATAATTAACCTATTCTAGTAGTCTCTTAGTATATATAAAATAACTAGCAGTTAGCAAATCACCTAATAACTAAATATAGGCAAGAATTAGTTATTAATAGTATAAAGAAGGTAGAATATCTTTCTAACCTCTATAATATATAAGAGATACTAATAAGATAAAAAAACTTAGATAACTCTAAAGTTATAAGCCTTTTTAGACTTATAATTAGGGGGTTTCTGCTTTCTATCTATATCCTACTTTAAGAGCTATCTTAGACACCTAGAATAGAAATTATAGTAGATATAGTTAGCATAATAAGAAGAGGTATAAGTAACCTTTAGGATACTATAGCTACCTTCTTATTACTTAATTATAGTAATAGTTATTAGGTAATAATTATTATAGACTAAGTAAATAGTAATTGCTTTTACTAAAACTTTATATAGAATTTAGAAAGTAACTAATAATTTATAGATATTATAAATAATCTTAATATATAGTACTATAAGATAGGAGCCTTAGTATATCTTAGAATAATCCTATTAACTAGTTATTATATAGTTAATTTAACTTAATAAAGAGATAGATTTATATATAAACTTAGATATATTAAATAGGCCTGAGTATTTCTTTAAGAGGGTATCTTATTACTATAATTTAGCTATATAGCTAGGAGAGATAGAGAACTCTTTATTAATATAGAAATCCCTTTAGTAAACTAATATATTTCTACTATTACTATAGAATTCTATAATATACTTATTAATATTAGCTTTGCTCTATAAGATACTCTATATAGCTAATAAAACTTTAAGAAAAATCCTTTCTTCTCTATATAACTCTCTATACCTAAACCTAGCTAACCCTTACTTCTAAATAATAATATAGGGAACTTTAGGGATAATAATAAGCCTAGAATCCCCTCTCTAAGAGATTTACTAGGGTTAGCTTTATCTAATATATTAGATAGTAAACTTAATTATCTAGAATGCTAACTTTAAATATAAGTTCTTTAAATACTAAATTAAAGTATAAGTGCTAAATCTTAATTATAAGTTATAATTATAGATATACTATCTTATCCTAAATATCTTAATATTTTAGATAAATATAACTATAATAGAGAAAACTATATCTAATAGAGAGTTAATTAATAGGAATAGATAGAGCAGAATACTTCTAAAGGGTTATATTACTATAATTTCTTATATCTATCTTAGTAGGGAGGATAGTTTTAGCTATATTAAGGTTTAGAATAGAATAAAAAGTATAATAAGAAAGAGGAGGTTATAAAGCTATTATTAAGATATAGTTTATAATAGAAAATAATAGTACTTAATAAACCTTCTTAATAGCAAAATCACCTGCTAAGAAGAAACTGTTAAATAGAAGGGTCTATAAATAGGATTTTATGCATTTTTTATATAAGTAGATTTATTTATCTATTAAGACTCTCCTTTATAATATTATAAAGAGTCTTAAGGGGATAATTAGGATAGGATAAGTAGGACTTAGTGGTATAATTTCTAAGAGAGCCCTCTTAGTATATAGGTCTATTATAGAAGGACTATAGTAAAGGAGGGAGAAGGAGTATAGAGGTGAGGGGAACTTAGAAAAATTATTATTATTAATACCTTAATACTTAATTTTTAAGTTTTTCAGGATTTTCTCAGCAAATTTATACTTATTTTTAGTGATCTCTTTTAATTAGATCTGCAAAATACTTTATATATCTTTTAAGCCTATTTTTATTATTCTAGCCTGTTTATAGGTGGAGTTATGTTATTTGCTATCCTTTCTAGCCCTTATAGTTCCAGCCTTTATCACTACTATATAATTTATAATATCTTTACTATTACTACTAAACTTAGTATTTTAAAGGAAATAATAGGAGAAGATAATACTAAATAATAGTAATACTGCTTTATAGACCTATAAGAGGTATTACTAAGACTAAGAATATAAAACTTCACTTTAACTATACTAAATTTAATAACTAGAGAACTAGCTATCTTAGTATAAATAAGGAAGATTTACACTTTAGTAAAAGCTTTAATAAGAGACTCTACTAGCTAAAACCTTATTAAAGTATTTATTTACCTTCTTTTATATAATATTATTAATTATTATAGTAAATCCTTCTATACCTAGCTAATTAATGCTATAGTTAGACCTATTAGTTATAGTAACTCTATACTATTAACTTATTATAAAACCTCTAATTTCTCTAAATATAAAGGTATTTATAAATAACTATAATTAGAGTTAAATATTTAAATTTAGTAATAAGACTATAGAGAAGGAGGTAAATACTAAAATCCTCTTTTACTTTAAGACCTATAAGGCTAATAGCTTTTTAGGTATAGCTTTATAGAGAGAATTTATATATAACTTTATTAATCTACTACTTAAATTCTAAAACTAAGCTATTATAAGTATTATTTAATAACTTTATAACTATCTTATAATAGGTAGAGTAATACTACTTATAACTCTCTATAAGTTATAGATTAACTTTTTATAATTATTATAGAGAATAACTTCTACTTTTAGATAACTAAGGAAGTAGAAGAATAGGTAAGTAAGAATACTATATTTATAAAGCTATAGGAAAATAAAGACTTTGCTAGAGAGATTATAGATAGTAATAGTAAGAGAAGAGTAAAGTTTATACCTTTATAGACTAATAATAAAAGAAATATATCTATAAATAATAAGGCTTTATAACTAGTTAACCTTAGTTTAACTTTAAATACTAACCCTACTTAAAATATTAGAAATACTTAAATTAGACTTAAAAATAATATATACTTACTTATATACTAACTTATAAACCTAACTAAGCTATATATTAATAAGATAAAGTATAGTAGTAAAGATATAGATATACTAAAGCTAAAACTCTATATCTTCTAGAATATATATAAGAGGGCAGGCTTTATAAAGAAATAAACACTATTTACTTTTCTAATTATACTTAAGGAAAGGGTATTATATTATTATTATAAGATAATTTACTAAATTTAGCCTTATTTTAACCCAGACTAGATTATTACTAAGCTTAGCAAATATTTTAAAATAGAGGAATTTAAATAAGTATGCCTCACTAAATAGAATACTACTATATTTATATTAATTATAAATAATAATCTATCTATAATAAAGCTTAAGGCCTTAGATTTACTAATTAATACTCTTATAAAAATATAACTAATATTAAGCACTATCTATAAGAGTAATAAGATCCTATATAACTAACTCCTTTAAGGTTACTAAGGGGATAAGGAATATAAATAAGCTACTATAAACTCTATAATAAAGTTTAAGAGCCTCTATAACTAGCTTAAAGTTATAATTAGTAATATAGTTATATTTAGAAATACTTAATTACCTCTATAACTATAATACTATATTAAGTAATACTAAATAGATTATAAGTATAATAGCTAAGGCTAGAATAATTAACTTAGCTACTTTAGTTTATACTAAAACTTTAAATAAGATAATTAGAAGTAATAGTAAGCTTTCTAAAAATAGAGGTGCTATATCTATAAGAAGATAGACTGCTATTTAATAAACTATATATAAAAAGAGAGGGATAAAGTATACTCCTACTTCTAAAGTAATTTATAAATTTGAGATATTTCTAAAATAGCTTATTAGTAATTTCTTACTTAATATAAAGGGACTAAAGATAAGAGTTATAATAATTTAATAATAAGTGATAAGGAGGATAAAGAGATTAAGATATATCTTTAGTTACTTAGAAAAGGGTAAAATAGTTAAGAGGATTAATAATTTAATAATAAATAGCAGATTTTATTCTTTATCTAATTTATAAACCTAATTACCTAATTAACCTATTTAGTAGATAAGAATACTATTACTAAATACCTACTTAACTAAGTAGCTTACTATAGGATCACTTACTATAACCTTTTTAAATAAATAACTAATAATATCCCTATAAATATTTTCACACTTAATAAAAGATATTCTTCAGAGACCTTTTAGGGTATTATCCTAGATATAGAAGCTATAGGATTTTTAATAGCTAGTTATAACTAGTTTATTATACTTAAAAGGACTAAGTTACTTAATATTATAATTAACCCTACTACTATAGAAGGGGTAAGTATTAAATTTAGTTTAGGGAGAGTAATTAAATTAATAGGAATAATAGTTATCTCTATACCCTTTAGAGAAATAATATTCTATATTATATTAGTATATACCCCTTTTCTTTTATATCTTATAAATATAGATAAACTAGGTATTTAATTTAATAATTTAAGGAACTATTTATAATAAGGAAACCTAATTATTCTTATTATCTATAAATAGAGTTATCTATAGCTATTATTAGATATAGAGAAGATATTAATATAGAATAACCTTATAGAGACTAAGTTATAATAACTTTATTAATGTTTTAGATATCTATTAGTCTATTAATTTTATAAAGTTTTATAGCAGTTAGGCTACTAAGTTAAAATATAAATACTTAAATATCTTATAAAGTTTTATAAATATTACTAACTTAATATAGAAGCTCTAAATTGCTTTAAATTTACTCTTAAAAATAACTATAACTTTAACTATATTATAGTTATTAATATTATTTACCTTAACTTAAGATTAGTGCTCTATATAGTTAATACTACTACTACCTTTAATATAGAAAGATTTCTATAAAATCTATTAATAAGTATAGCACTTAATATACTTAAATAATACTAGATTTATACCTATCTTAGACCTCTAGATATAGTAATTACTAATATTAATACTAATTTTAGCTTATCTAAGTAGTATAGTATACTCTGTTTAATATTAATAACTACTATTAAAGTCTCTATTAAGGCTTATAACTCTATAGATAAGGTTAAAAAGTATTATATAATCCTTTAAAGAGTCTATAATATAGTTTGCTAAAACCTTCTTAATATAAATTATAAGATAGTTCTCTAAATAGCTTTAAAGGCTATTAATAATACTATAGAGCTAAAAGGCCTAGTCTTAATATTACTTATTTTTAGAGCATATCTATAGCTTATTAATAAATCCCCTCGGCCTCTGGCCACTGCACAGTGATTTTACCTGCTTTGCAACAGACCTTCTAACTCCGCGCCGCGCCTCCTGACAATACACACAGCCTTCGGTCACGTGTGCGAGGGTTTGCTTGCTAGCAGGAACGTATGGGGTTCCTGTATTGTTATCCTTAACTGGTAGAGGGCATAGGTCAAAGTGCCTCTATAGTGTTTCCCGAATTATGCCCATAAACTGGGTGAATTTGTCGTAGTCTTTTTTGCGGGGGGGCTGCGTCGTAACTACAAACTCAATAAATCCCCTCTATCTCTAAAAATCTAGAAATAGGTAGCTGCTATATAAAGGGTAATAGAAGACCTCTAGAAAGTCCAGGCCTTATACTAAGTTTTAGAAGCTCTTACTACTTATAATAGACTAGATATATATAGAACTCTATAGCTATTACTACTCTCACTAATATATATCTACTATAAAAAGAAGAAATAATAAGAACTATATAAACTTCTTACTATTAATAGTAAGACCTATATACTTAACCTCCTATATAGCTCTTAAACCTTCTAATTAACTATTATCTACCTATAGTATAATACTAGTAATATTAGTAATACTAATAAGAATAATAATAATATGCTAAGGAACTCTCTAGACTAAAATACTAAAAGAATAGAAGGATTAAATAAGAATAATACTATACTAGTGCTAATACTAATATTACCTAAAGTTCTACCTCTATATAAGAGGGGTAGACTGCTAAAAAACTATATAGAAGCTATTATAATATCTATTATAGATTTAATATAAAGAAGTAACTACTTTATAGACTAAAATAGATAAGAGAATACTATAATTAATACTATTTTTATTATTAATATAGTAAAAGCTCTTAGCTAAGAGATTAGTAATACTATAACCTTTTTAATAGTAAAAAAGCATTTAGATTATAATCTTACTATCTATCTATATAAGGAGGGTGTTATTATAATACTAGGAGAACCTTTCTCTATCTCTATAATAGCTAAAATAACCTTATTTCAGAAACATAGTATTTTTAATATTATCCTCTATAATACTACTATTTATAGTAAAACTTAGATTTTTAAATCCTATATAGTTTATAAAGTTAAAGAAAAAGGAACTAACTAACTTTATAAAAAATCAAAGCTTATTATTTAGAGTTATAATAATAATAATAAGACTTTAATCCTTATATAATTATTAATAATTTAAAGGGTAAGTTAATAACTACTTCTTGCTTTAGTACTATCTCTTATAGTAGAAGGATTTATCCTATAGCTTAGAGATATTATATAAGTATATATCTAATCCTAAATAGAGCTTAATAGGATAATATTAATAAACCTTCTAAGCAAAATTTAAAGTAAATACTCTAAGGATTAGATTATAAAGATTATTAAACCCCTATATAGTATTATAGAAGCTAGAACCTATTAGTAGGTAACCTATAGTAAGTATTATAGAGAAAAGCTTAAAATAGATTAATCCTTATTTAATCTATACTTACTAATATCCTTAACTACTACTAATAGCTTTAGTATTATTAATATATAAACTAATAATATAATTAGACTTTTAATACTAAGTTTCTCTAAATAAGAGGATAATAAACTTATAAAAGCTAACTTTACTATAAAGAATAAATAATAACTTAACCTAAATAATCTATTAATATTTAATAGTAATATTATTATGCTAAATATAAATAGTAGTCTTACTCTATACTAAAAGGGATAAGGGAATAAGATTAAGCTTATTAACTTAAAGGCTACTTTAACTAAATAGAAATAGTAATATACTTAGTAAAGAGTAAGAGGTATATATATTATATTAATTTGCTAACTAGAGGTATGCTTTAATCTATCTATAGCTATATAGTATTAGAAGCTAACTATTAAAGATAAAAAAGTGCTTAATTAATGCCTTAAATAGTAAAAGGAGAACCTTAACTGCAGCCTTATATTTATATCTATTAATTTAGTAATAGCTAAACTATTTATTTTTATTTATAGCTCTTTTATTAATAATTTAAACCTCTTATTATAGATTAGATTTATTATTATCCTTATTAATAAGATAATAAATAATAATATATTTATAATCTATAGTAATATTATTTACTTTAGCTTAATAAAGTATAAAAGGGTTACTTAAAGTATTCTAGCTTTTAAAGTCTATAGTATAGTTACTAATATAAACCTTATTTATATTATTATAATAATATTCTAGAAGATTACTAACTACCTTAAAAGACCCTATATCTCTATAATTATCTATACTAATTTATACTTACTATATAAATGCTTTATTAAGCTTAGTACTATAAAGGAGAAGTAATTAATAATTAATATTATAGTACTTTAATAGTTCTATAAGAAGAGGGAGATCTATAAGATATAATAGATTAATAATAATAATAACCCTATAGATACTTTTATAAAGAGTATTCTAAATTAAACCCTTAAATACTTTATTAATAATAATAAAGTAATAGTTTATATAGAAAGATAGGTAACTTAAGAGGAGAAGGCTAAGAAGTTAGATAAATAGTACTAAATATACTAAAGCAGCTCTAGTATCTTAGAAGAGGAGGATTTAACTATATTAAATATAGGATAAGATTAGTATATAATTCTATGCTATTTCTATGTTTTTAAACCTACTTTAGGTTTATAATAGGTATTAGTAATATAGAAGTATATTTTAGTAGGTTATAGTATATCTAGCTTTAAAGAAAAGACTGCTAGTGTTATGCTAACACTATAACCTATAAAGCAGTAGAATATACACTGTAATTAATAGATATATATAAAGGTTATATAACCTATTACAGAGTATATATATATAGTTTAATACTACTGCCTATATAGTTAAGTGGAACTTCTAAATAGATATATATTAACTTATAGGCTTTTAATATATATATATAAAGGGAGCTCTAAGTTCCGTGTAAACCTTATTCCAGCGTGAAACTAATACTTATAAAAAAAGAATATAGACTTAGTAAAGAAATTAATAAAGAAGATAGTAATATAGAGTATTAAAGGCCTCTAGCCACTATATAGTGATTTTACCTACTTTGTAACAGACCTTCTAACTCCGCGCCGCGCCTCCTAATAATACACACAGCCTTTAGTCACGTGATTATAACTATCCTAACTATAGCTACACTTATATATACCTATCTTTTAGCTTATAGCCTTATAATCCTTAACTTTATAGTTTAATAATAATATCTATTAACTTGTCCTCTTGTCTATTATCTATGCTGCTAATACCGTCTCTATTACTGCTTTATTTACTAGTCTTCTTATTTAATTAGGCTAGCTAATACCTTTATAGTAGCTTTACTATTATTAGTAATGCTCTCTCTGTGTTAAAGTAGTTAGTGTAAGCTATACTTATTAATATTTCTCTAAAGGGCTGCCTCTGCCTTAGTATTATAGAGGGTCTGTTTAAAGAAGGGCTACTCTATAGAGTGCTTAATAACCTATCTAACCTCTACTATTAAGTCTACTTACTTATCTATAATAAGTTAGTATATCTATAAGTCTCTTATAGGGGTGTTAATAAGAGCTCTCTTAAGGGTTATGCTAATAATATACTCTTAGTATTATATAGGCTGCTTAATAAAATAGAGAGCCTTATTAATAGTATTAATACTAAACTATTATATAATATTTTGCGCGTTATTAATATTAATAGGTATATCTTATATATAGCTAGTATATTAATATACTAGGTTTAATACTAATATCTTAAAGGACTTATTATAGGTTATAGAATAAGAATAAGGAAGAGAGATAGGTATAAAGCCCTGCTTATAAAGCTTTTTATGCTTCTAGCTGTGAGAACCTCTTAGAAGGTTAAGGAGTTATCTCTTATATATACCTTACTAAAAGGTTTACCTTTTAGGCGTTTTTTGCAGCACCTTACTAGAAGGTTTAGTAAAGGCGTTACTATAAGAGCCTTAGTAGCCTACTTAGCTCTAATATTATTAGCTCTATTATATGCAGCGTAGTGTTACTTATGCTGTTACTGTTCTGCTAGTCTATTTAGCTAGAGTGTGTATCTGACTTTATATAAGGGTTTGCTTACTAGCAGGAATATATAGAGTTTCTATATTATTATCCTTAACTAGTAGAGGGTATAGATTAAAGTGCCTCTATAATGTTTCCCAAATTATACCTATAAACTAAGTGAATTTGTTATAGTCTTTTTTGCAGGGGGGCTGCATTATAACTATAAACTTAATAGAGTATTAAATTAGTTTAGTTTACTTAGATTACTTTAAATAATTACTATAATAATTACTTACTTTCTATTTCTAATACTATTACTAAATCTAAATAGCTATACTATTTAGAGCAAAAGGTTAAGTTAATAAGTAAGCTTCTAAGTAATCTCACTAATTTATAGCTAGTTATAGAGAGTACTATCCTACCTAAGCTTAAGCTTAAGAAAAAAGAAGATTAGCTATAAAATAGCTAAGAATAAACTATCTATTATAGATAGAAAGTTAACTATCTAAGTAAGAGCAGTAAAGTTATTTTAAAGCTAGAATAGACCTATAAGCTTCTAAACACCTCTCTAGACTACCTAGCTAGTGATTTTAGTAAATATAGTCTTAACTAATAGCTTAAAAAAAGAACTATAGTAGCACTTAGCTATAATATATAGTATACTATATATCTTAAGAGCAGGGTAATATACTAAGGTAAAGTTTCTATTTAAATTAGTATAAATATAAAAAATCACTATAATAGTATATTACTTATATATTAATCTTCTTAATAGAAAAGTTAAGAACTAGGTATTTCTACTTCTTTTAAAAGAAGAACTTTAGTTACTAGTATTTAATAAGGAAAAACTAAAGAAGTATCTCCTCTTTAGTAAAGATATTACTAGCTACTAAGTAGTTATAGGTTAGTTAAATTAGGCTATACTTATATATAATAGCTACTATAAAAGTAGAGTTATTTATAAAGTACTTAACTTTAATATAAAGTCTTTCTAGTATAACTTCTAAGTTATTATAGAAGAAGTAATACTCTTAGATATAGTTTTTCTATATTTATTAATAATTATAGTAATTAATTATAGTAATTTATATACCTTAATAAGCTTATTAATAATTATAGTAGATTACTTAGTAATATAAATAGTAGGTATTTTCTTATTAATATCTATATTAAAATTAAGCAAACCCTTAATATTATCTAGATTTATTTAGGTATTCTTATTAATCTTCTCTATAGAGATATCTTTCTAAGCCTTATCTCTATCTTTAGCTATAATATTATAGTAGCTAGAGAAGGCTAGACTAACTATTTTTGTAAGAAGCTAGTTTAGGTAAGTTCTCTTTAATATACTATAGAGATATTAATATATACTTAATTAAGAGATAAAGATACTTATTATTAAGCTTTAATCTATTAAATCTCTTAAACTTCTAGCTTAGTGTATTTAGTTATAGAACTATTAGTTTACTTACTTAAAGCTTTAAGAGCTTTAAGTTTATAGGCTTTCTACTATCTAAGAGCCTTTTTAGTATAATTAACTTCCTTTTAGGCCTTATTTATATTATTAATTTACTAATAAGACTTTTTAGTATTTATATTCTTAGAATAATCTAACTCTGCTTTATACTTTACTTTAATACTAAACCTAAGTAGCTAGCCTATAGTAGATTAGTATAAAGAATTACTATAAAGATAAGTAAAATATACTATAATTATATCCTAAGAATATTTTAATATAACTTACTAATTTATAAAAGTTAGCTACTTAAATTTATAAATAAAATTATAATATTACCTTACTTATAGTAGTTATAATTATACTTTTATTATAGTTACTATACTTAGTAAGTTATTATTTAGAGAGAAGTTTTTTTTAGCTTTAAAATATCAGAAAAGATTAAAATATATAATAGTTAGTCTATATACTAGCTTATTCTTTACTATATTTTCCCTTCTTTTATCCTAAATATATAAAAATAAAAATATCTATAATGTTTTTAGTAATATATTTAGAAGATTCTCTATTAATAAGCCTACTTCTATATTTTTAAGATACTTATATAATTTATAGTAGATTTTAGAAACTTAATACTTTATACTATTAGCCTCTATTAAATAAAGAAAGATATTTACTCTTTCCTACTTAGTTAATAAAAATTATTACTAAATATAAATCCTACTTTTCTCTAACTATACTAACTTTCCTCCTATATTCTATAACTACTATAACTATAAATAGGTAATTTATCCTTTTAATTATTATAGTAATTATCTATACTAATCTCTACTTAAGCTATAGCTTCTATATATATAAAAATATAGTATAGAGCTGCTATTACTAATAAGAAGCCTACTATAAATAAAAAGACTTCTACTAAGAAAACCACTACTAAGGTTACTAAGAAGTTAGCTAGAAAGTCTCTCTCTAGCTAGTCTCTTACTCTAGGCTAAGCCTAGAAAAAGAAGTATTATTAATACTCTAGTAATAAGCTAAAATTACTATAAAAAATAGCTATAAACTAACTTACTTTAGCTAAGGCTCTTTATAAAATTAGAACCTACTAAAAATTAACTAATCTTATTATCTCTAAGCTTCTCTTTTAGTAGATTTACTAAGAAATCTATAATAATATTAGCTATAGTAGTAATATTTACTAAGTAAAGTTAGCTATTAAAGCTCTCTAAGAGTCTTTAGAGAGTTTTTTTTCTAGTGTTTTTAAGAGTAATTATCCCCCTCTCTAATTTATTTATTTATTAAACTAATTAGTTTAGTAATTAATCTTATTACTATTTACACTAAATATATTACTATTATATTTAAAAACCTTAACTTAGTTAAAGCTATTCTAAGAGCTAGTAAGCTTTATAGTAATAAGTAGTTTAAGATATAAAAGTAAAAAGGGGTATTAAAATATAATAAGATAGTAATAGAATTTTAGCTATTTATAATATATCTATAAATTAGCCTAATTACTATAAAAGATATCTATAACCTCTAATAAAAATATAAATTAGCTATAGATATAATTATCTATAAACTATCTAAATCTATAGATATAGTATTTATACTATATTTATAAGCTTAATTACCTAAACCCACTTAACCTATAGATATCTATAGATATTACCCACTATCTATAGATACTATTATTGAATTATATAGTATAGGGTGCAAAATAATAATGTATTAAGTGTGTAGCTGTCTGGAAATCTCTGTGCATAGATCTATGTGTTATTTACGCCTAAAAGTGGCTAATGTCTGTGTTATGCTATTGCACCACAGTTGCTGCTGCTTTTGCGCATACTTAGCGCATCACTATGTATATTAAGGGGTTAATTTAACACACCCCTTTAGTTTTGATATAATATAGCAGAATATAGTGTAATTTAGTATAACTGGCTAAGTTTGCTAATTAACTTTAAAGCACTTTAAATCTAGCATATTTAAGGTTATCTAAATATATCTATTTAATATGAAGTTATCTAATATTCTATATACCTACTAATAACTTTATAACCCTATTATTTACCTATCTTATAATACCTTCTCTAGTATTACCTCCTAGTATTATCTATAGGTTATTATAAAGTATTTAGGCTCTTAGCCCTTAATTATAGTATTATAACTTAGTTTTCTTATCTAATTTAAGGCTTTATAGACTATACCTAGAAAATTAGCAATAACAGACTTATTTAAGTAGTACTAACTTAAAAATCTTATTAGTAAGAGGGATTATTATATAGAGGGGATATTACTTCTTTTATAGTTATTAGTCTTAGCTTAATTTAACTGCTTTATCTTATGGAATTACTTATTTATAGTAAGAGGGATTACCACTCTCTATTACCCTTTATTACTACTTATAAAGTATTTTAAGGAGATATTACTATTAATAATAAGGTCTTATTAGTATAGCTTATAAGGGTATTATTAGCTTCTAAGAAGGAGTTATTATATAATAGTGAGAAGGTAAAGAAGATATAATCTTATATAAGTAAAGTTCCTAGTAAACTATATACTTAAAGGCTTAAATATTAATATAATGCTCTCCCTTTTATATAGGTCTAGTATTATAGTTAGTGAGATATTTAGTAGGTTAATTTAACTAGTATAGTAACTGCAGAGTTGCCCCTTTAGGTTAGATATTAGGCCTACTTAAATCTAGGCCTAATATTACTATTAGTATCTTATAACTCCTCTCTCTTCTAGGCCTCTATAATTATTTATAACTTATTAATAAGGCCTAACTAAGCAATAAATCTCTTATAAGACTGTTATAAGAAGGCTTTTATAAGTCTATTAGCTATTAGTTTAGCTAAAGAGATATAGATAACCTTAATATATCCTTTTATAACCTCCTATTATAACTAGTAGTTATAGATATTAATATAGCAGAGTTTTATTTATAGCTAGAATATTTCTTTTATAATAAGCTTTATAGTTTATAGGTTATTATACTAGATTATAACTTTTAGTATATTAGTAGCTATAAAACCTATAAATTTAGGTAGTTTATTATTTAAGAGAGAGACTTATAGAGCAGTAATAAGTTAACTTATAAATAGTTCCTCCTTTACTATTTAAGAGAGGGTAAAAAGCTCTGCCTCTATAGTTAATATAGTAACTATATTTTGCTTATTTACTTTCTATAATATTATCTCTCTAAAAAGCTTTATTATAAAGAATTAGGAGCTCTTATAGTCTGGTATATTATTAGTAAAACTAGTATCTAATATAACTTTAAGTCTTTTAGTTAATCCCTTAAAAACTCTATATTCTAAGTATAGTTCCTTTATTTATATAAGATATTAAATAATATAGTTAGTAGTATATTAGTAATAAGGTCTAGGATTTTAGTTAAAATAGGTAAGTCTGCTAACTATAAATAAGATATTAGGTCTTATTATTACTATAGTATATAGTAGTAATCCCACCTTTTACTAATATCTTATAATATTAGCCTTTATTATCTCTCTTTTATAGAGTAGGAGTTCTTTTTATACTATTAAGGTCTTATAATCTCTTATTAATTTACTATCTAGAAGTTTTAATAGCTTCTTAAAGAAGAATAACTATATAAGTTATAGTTTATATCTATATTAATCTTAAATAACCTTAATTTCTAGAAACTACTAAATATCCTTTTCTCCTTTAAGATAATATTATAGTTAGAGTTTACTAATTAGCTATCTTATCTTAATCTTTTTAAAAAGGGGATATATAAATATATAGTTATTAATATAGAAGAAGAATAGAATCTTACTATTATATTAATAGCAGTTTTTACTAGCTACTTACTTAAACCTACTTACTATAAAACCTATTTCTAGGTATTATTACTATAGAAATAGTAAATAGCAAAGTCTATAAAGGGCTTTAAGTAACTTTAGAATATATTTACTCTTATAATACCCTAGCACTATCTCTATATAGACTTCTTTATTAAGATTAGTATAAATAAAAGTATTAACTATATTATATTATAGAAGGTTTATATTAAACTAGTTTATAACTATAATAAGAGTTCTAAAAGATATACTAGCTAAGATAGTAGTATAGGTATTTCTCAAATTATAAAGCTATTAATCTCCTCTAATAATAAGTTTTGCTTTAACTTTAATAAGTTTCCTATACTTATCTAGCTTATAGATATATACCTAGTAGTAGCTAAGGACTTTATAACCTTATACTATTATACTAGATACTTTAATCTATAAATTTAATAGTTTATAACTATTTAGATATAATTTTTAGCTTCTCTAAACTTATTCTCTAATAAATAACTAGCTAGTTAGCTATAAAATAAGAGTAATAATAATAGATCTCTCTAGCAGGTTCCTTTTAGATACCTCTTTAACCTATCCTTAGTAGAATTATTTAATACTATTAGACTAAGTAAAAAGCTCCTAGCTTTAAGGCTTAATATCTAGTTATACTTCTTACTAGCTCTAGGTTAGCTAGACTATAGATATAAATAGAGATTATCTTACTATTTAATTAATTTACTTAGCTTTATACTAGCTAGAAATACTACTTTATAGAAGATCCTTAAATTAATTCTAAATTTCTTAGATTTAGTAGTAATAACCTCTCCCTCCTTTACTTTAAGATCCTCTATTACTTAGAAAAATAATAAGGGTAGAGATTAAGGTAAAGTAATAAGTTAGAACTAAGCTTAAAAATATTTAAACTTATTTTATAGCTAGAACTTAGTTAGTATATTAACCTTATTAGTCTCTATTAGATTAGATAGTAGTAACTATTTAGCTTCTTTATTATTTTTAGTATTATCTAGGTTTAGTATCTATTATAGTTTTATTAACTTAATAATATTATTATAGTAGTTATATATCTCTTTCCAGTTTATCTTCTAGAGGTTATTCTTCTACTTATTAATATTACTACTAAATTTTATACTCTTATTAAACCTAATATCTTTTATAGTAGTAACTTCTTGCTTTACTAGATACTATACTTAGTAGAAGTTTAATAAGGTATAGCTAATAAAGTATCTGATCTAAGCTTTAGAGTTAAAACACTAAAAGTAGTTTTTATAAAGTTAAGCTTATATAGTTAAGGTAAATACTTTATAACTATATTATTATAAATAGGAGATATCTAGTATAGTAGTATTACTCTTTATAGACTAGTATAGGAGTTTATATAGAGTCTTCTAATCTCTTAACTATAATAGAGTATAGTTATATATATAGGTTACTGCTATATAGATCTCTAGCTATAAATAAGATAAGAGTTTTAATAATAAATAAAAATATCTAGCCTTTATCTTTATAACTACTATAATCCTCTCTCCTCTCCTATTTTAAGCTTATATATTTAGTACTAATAGTTTAATTTAAATATCTATTATCTAAATAAGGCTCTCTACCTCTAGATACTTAAAGATTTTATTATTATATTTAAAGGCCTTAATTATAATTTTTAACTTCCTTTTAACTAAGTTAATAAACTAGGTAAACACCTTTATTAGAGTTCTAGTTAAGCAGTCTTTAAGGTAGTAGTTCTAGGTATAACCTAATAGTTAGTCTATAAAGAGTAAGAAGGTTACAAAACCTCTATATCCTTATTTAAATAAGTAAAAGTCTAAGGCTATTTATCTTCCTAGTATTAAGGTTATAATAGACTTTCTAGGTATTTATTATACTTATCAGATTATCTTTCTAAGGCTATATATATTATAGTCTACTATTATTAGGGATATTCCACCTTTTACTCTTATACTATATATTATTACCTTAAGATAGTATATTATAGTCTCTTTTATATAGCTAAGTTAAGAGTACTAGTTACTATAGATACCCTTTTTTAGCTTTCTTCTTATTAAAGTAATATAGATATTATATTATAGAGGAATTAGAATAATATTATTATAGAATACTACTTAAAGCTCCTTTAGTATATATTTAAGAATATATTAATTATAGATATTAAGTATTTTAGTTATAAATATACTATCTTATTATTAAAGATAGTAATTATCTAGTCTATTATTCTAATAGATACCTTTCTTTTTTAAGTATCTATAAAATATAAGATTACTTACTATAGTATTATAGTAAATAGTATTAAAGAGGTATAGTATTACTAGTTAACTTTTAGGTTTAATAATATTTACTATTATAGATCTATAACTTTTAATTAGTATTAGTTTAAATTCTATAAAGATAAAGTTTTTATTATAAGCACTATATAGGGTCTTAAAGTATTTAAGGTTATTTAAAATATAGATTATTAAGTCTAAATCTAAAAGTACTAATTTAGATAACTTATAGATATAAGTTATAGTAAATATTATCTTCTTAACTTCTGCTTTTTTTCTATATTATTTTAAGAGTTATTAATCCTTTATAGAGATCTTTAAATAGTTAATCTTATTTACTAATTCTCCCTTATATTACTCCTTTATAAGGTTATTAACTATCTTACTTAGAGTTTAGTTATTAAGTATCTTATTAATAAAGATATACTAGCACTTTAATAGGTAGTAAGAACCTATATATATCTAATATTTATTAACTTCCTTTTTATACTTATCCTATTAATTATTAAACCCTTTATTAGGTTATCTCTTCTTTAACTTATTTTAAGATTAAGAAGTCTTTATTAGATAGATTAGAAGGTTAGTTATTATTAGTCTAAAAACTCTACTCTTTATAATATATAACTTTAAGACTATAGTATTAACTATTTCTAGGACTTTATCTTATATACTTTTAATAAGATTATTAAGTTTTAGAGTTCTATTATTAGCCTTCTTTCTATAGATTAACTTATATATTATAGTCTATAAAGAGAGAGGGGTTTAATAAGTAGCATAGATAAAGTTATTAAACTATTCTAACTTCTTACTACTCTCTACTATATTAACTACTCTTAGTTTAGATATAACTAACTTATACTTATTAACCTACTTAGTAATAGACTTCTAAGTTATAATCTTTTCTTTATAAGAAACTTAAAGAACTTCTATATAAACTACTCTTACTATCTTAAGTTACTAAGTATTATTAATTCTAGCTCTTACCTTTAAATAGATAATAGTATCTATAATAGAGTTTTAAGGTATAAAGCAGGTTAATTAGTATTTAGGGTTAACTATCTCTTAAATATAGTCTTTAAATTAAACTATAATCTTATATAAGTTCTTAATATCCTTTATCTTATTCTTATATATTAATAGCTATATTATATATATATATTAGTCTTATCTTATTAAGTTATTAAAAAACTATACTAGCTTAGATCCTATTAGTATTACTTATTCTAACTCTAGCTAAACTATACTAGATACTAAAATAGAAGATCCTCTTATTTTAGTATTCTAGATATTAGCTGCTAGGAAGTTAGCTTTTCTGAGATAGTTCTAGAGCTTTAGCTTTCTTAGAATAGTATTTAGAACTATATTAAGATCCTCCTTCTCTATATCTTCTAGATTAATATACTCTTATAGTTCTATTACCTAGAGTCTATATTAGGTTTAATCCTACTATAGAGGCTAATTAACTAGACTATTAAGTATAAATAAGAAGCTAGAAGCTATAGTAATACTAGTAGTAGAGGGTTTACTATAAACTTATATATTAATAATATAGAGGTAAATTTAATACTATAGATTTATCTAGATAGCTTTAATTAGTATTATATATAATATTTAGACTATTAATTATTAAATTATATAATATAGAGTGTAAAATAATAATATATTAAGTATATAGCTATCTGGAAATCTCTGTATATGGATCCACGCGTTATTTATGCCTAAAAGTGGCTAATATCTGTGTCACGCCATTGCGCCACAGTTGCTGCTGCTTTTGCGCGCACTTGGCGCATCACTGCGTACACTAAGGGGTCGATTTGATAACTATCTATAACTACCTACCCATTTCACGGGTACCCATGGGTACCCGCGGGCCGGGTAATTACTAACCCTACAGGAGGCTACGGGTTCTGAGAAGCCGGTTCAGAGGAACAGCAAGTTCGGTTTGGCGTCTAAGGAGTAAGTGAATGCCGCGATTCGCCGTATTATGTGTGCGGTGGGAATTCACCTAGGGGTCCTCCTTATTAGCTCGAGTTCCGAGAATCCCTTTGTTCATGTAACACATCTTGTGTAGGTTTTCGTGGCAGCAGGTTATTGCCATAAAGAGGTGTCTTGCGCGCGTATAATAGCAAAATGGATTCGCAAGACCGTAATCGGATTTCCAAGCAAAGGTCATTCTTAAAGAGCTTAGAGGCGATTTACAATCTTACAGTGAGAACGATACATATCATCCCAGTGTAAACACAACAAGGTTCAGAAAACACTGGTTCCGTGTCCGGTTTTTGTGGGATTTCGCAAAGACCAACTTGAATTAATTACTTAGAAACTAATCAGATCGAAACAATTTTTCGAAGAAATATCCACCAAACCAGATACCACGTAGAAACAAGCTCGATTTTCAGCTAATGGAGCTGTGTGCATCTTGATTAACAACACGAGGAAAGCAAGTCAGGGACATTTAGTGCCGCTTTTTGTCTCGTCTGGGTTCCCAAGAGCCGGTAAGTGTAGAGAAGAAAAGTTTATCTTAGCATTAACATTGCGGCCTGTAGCTAAGAAATTGGCTCTCAAGACTTCGGTTTCTGTATGGGAACTTGCCGATGGAGAATAAGCCTGTCTGATCTTCGTTCATGTCCCGACAGCTATCCATTCCATGTTATTTGAACATCTCGACATTCAACGTACTTTTCGTCGGCTGCATCGCTATTTTCTTTTCTCATTTCAGCCCTTCCGGACATTTCCATCTGGCCGTTAAGCTTTGCCAATCCAGAGGATGATCCTTGGCCCCAAAGCTTAGAGCCACCTTGAGACGTTGCATTGGGACAAATCCGTCGTCGGATGAACCGGCGTGTTCATCTGATCCAACCCATGGCACGTTTCCAAGCGAGACTATGCGAGGACACCCAACTGCCGGCAGCCCACTAGGTCCATCTGTTGTGAGATGGCATTCTGCACGAATTGACGGGAAGACGTCTCGGCGGGAAAGGATCCGTTGAAGCACCCCAGATTCACAAGACGGCCAAAATAGGTCGGGAAAATGGACCTCGCTCTCCTTTCTTACGTATTTCCCGGTGGCTTTCCCCTTGCCTTCTTTCTCTCTTGCATCTCCAGCATTCGTGTTGCATTGCAGTCCGAAAAAGGCAAAACACCGCTGGGGATCCCGGCCGAGATTCTCCCAAATCCCGCTCCACGAGACCCCGACAAAAGCGCACGATTGGCGGAGATTCATGTTCATCGCAGGCTTCAGGAGGAGGAAAAAAACCTTTTGCCTAAGCCAGATTGATAGCGCGATTGTCTTACCTTAAGAAGTGGGGATGAGAAGGGATCACCGCAGCGAGAAGCTCCCCATTCGAGGAAGCCGGCCAGCTTCCTGGTTCCCTCTTTGAAGCGACGCCTCGATGCGACCTCACTGCTCTCACCTGATTGCTAGTTCACTTTCAGCCGTCACTCTCGCGGCCATTTCACTTTAGATGGCACACAGCCAGGCGCGGCCACCCCCCTTCCACGCTCTCACGATCAGTCTTGCCCAATGATGGACCGAGAGCACCCGGGCGAGTGGAAACAAAACGGCAACGTCTTGCCTTTCTCGATATTGAGGAGTCTGTTAGGGAGAGTCGGGCGTTGACTCCATGACTAGGATAAGGTTGCAGCAATGATAGTTCTGTAAGAATGGGATTTCCCACAAATCTCGGTTCATGCAGAAGGCTATCAAGAAGCCTTGATATCCCGTCTTGGACGACGAAGCTTGTTTCCTCTTGAGGCTTTCATTCGTTTCTCACGACACCTTTCGCTTGGCCGAACCGTCGCTCTTCATTCACCTCCGACTCAGTCTCGCAGCCCCTTTTGATCAAAATGCGTGCGAACATTCCCATCGTCGCCGGCCTGATCGGTCTGGCTTCCGCCCTGCCCGCCGACTCGGCTCTCGAGAAGCGCGGCGTCCCGACCGTTTGGACTTGCGGCGACAGCACCATGGCCAAGGGCGGCGGCGGTGCCGGAACCGAGGGCTGGGGACAGTACCTGCAGTACTCTTTCGACGCGAGCAAGGCCAAGGTCGACAACCGCGCCATCGGAGGACGCAGTGCCCGATCTTACACCCGCGAGGGCCGCTTCGACACCGTCGCTGGCCTCGTTCAGTCCGGTGACTGGGTCATCATGGAGTTCGGACACAACGACGGAGGCTCCCTGAGCACCACCGACAACGGTCGCACCGACTGCTTCGGTGACGGCACCCAGACCTGCCAGACCACCTACAAGTGAGTGAAGCCTGACCTCTCTGTGAGCGAGATGGAGATGTATGTACAGAGTAGCACTGACATCAAATGCAGCGGTGTTGCCGAGACCGTTCTCACCTTCCCCGCTTACCTGAAGAACGCCGCGAAGAAGATGAACGCGAAGGGTGCCAAGGTCATCATCTCGGCCGCCACCCCCAACAACGTCTGGGAGTCTGGCAGCTTCTCCTGGGGTCCCGACCGTTTCTACTACTACTGCTGGTAAGTCAAAGCCGCATCCGATTCACGCCATGGCCTTGTACTCACAACTGCATCTTAATCTTATAGGCTCGCTGTTCAGCAGCTCGGAGGCCCCTCCAAGGGCTACTACTTTGTCCCTCACGGCGAGTACGCCGCCCAGGCGATGAAGAACCTCGGCGCTTCTACGGTCAACGCGAACTATCCCAACGACCACACTCACACCTCTCCCTACCTCGCCGACGTCATGCACAAGGCCTTCGTCCTCGGCCTGGAGTGCGGCACCAGCGCCCTCGCCAAGCTGGCCAAGAACACGACTGCTTCGCTCACCTCGACCTACCTCGGGGGCTGCATTGACAACTACAACTCCACCGTCCACGCTCTCCTGCGATAAACGTCTTTCGTCTTATTGTCTATATTGCCAGCGTACGTAAGCTTGGGTTCATGCACATACTTGGGTTCTCGGGTGGTCGTGTTCTGATATTGATCCTATTGCCCTGAGCGTATATATAATACACAGGATATTGTTGCCTCATCACATTGTCTACTTCATTCCCTGCAACAACTTCACATGTCACGCTTTTCTCACGTCCGTTGAGTGGAACTAAAGTCATCGCGGCCTCGAAAGAACTCCAATGGGTTATCTTACGCCACCAACAGTACGGTAGTACACACCCCCCCTTGCAAAATGATCGTTCGTCAGGTCAGAGTCCAAAAGTCAGGGACCACTGTCGACCGGGGTTGGAGGCGGAGTGCCGGTGGCGAAGCTAGCTATTTTAAGCAGGACGCAAGACATTGCGACCCGCATAATTGGCTGACTTACGATACGATGCATCCAGCCTCGGGTGCTTGCAGGCAGCCGCATTCTCTTATAATGGATGAAAAGACAGCCGCAGGCAGGCTTGCAAGAAAATGAGATTGTATGTGATTCACAATGGTTCATCGTTACTTCTCTGCATCATCGCAGTGCGCTCCACCCGTCCCTCATAGTTAAAATCGCCCAACATGGGATCCGACGACAAAATCTCTCTGGAGTTCATCCCCACCGGGTCGTGCTGGATGCGCGAGCCGATGAGCGGCCAGCCCGTCACCAACAGCTTCGTCCCGTTCCGACTGCTCCGATCCTTCACCGGCCCGTGGCTCGGTCCCCTTCCGCTGGGCGCGTTTCTGATCCGGCACCCAAACGGGCCGATCCTATTCGACACGGGCATCTCGACCAAATGCAACGAGCCGGGCTATTTTCCTTGCTGGAACCCGGTCCCCGGGATCCTCAACAAGTTGGACGTCACGCCGGAAGACGCCATCATCAACCGACTCGGCGAACGCGGCGTCAAACCGACGGATCTCCAGGCTATTATCGTCAGTCATCTGCACCACGACCACGCCGGCGGCCTGAAAGACTTGGCCCTCGCGGCGCCAGACGTGCCGGTCTACGTCGGTTCCGAGCATTGGGAGGCGTTCGGCAAGCATCAGATCTACGCCGCGATACAGGGCGCCATCCCCTCGGACTGGCCGCCCAACTTTGAGCCCAGGATCCTGGACTTTGACGAGAAGAGACGGGTTGGACCTTGGAGCCGGTCATGTCCACTTACTGCGAACGGGACGGTAGTCGCGGTTGACACGCCCGGTCATGTGCCGGGCCACATTTCATTGCTCGTGACCGGTGACAACGAGGACGGGACGAAGACGACCTACCTCCTTGCTGCTGACGCGACGTACGGCATCCACCTTCTCGAGAGGGAGGAGCCGGACGGTGCGAATGACGACCCATTCACTGCGTTTGAGAGCTTGAAGAAGATTAAGGAGTATGCTAGGCATCACGAAGTTGTTGTCCTGCCTACGCATGACCCAGATACTCCCCGACTGCTGAAAGACAGGGTGATCTATCGCCCGAAGGATATGACGGAGGGAAAAGTTGTAAAGTGAGCACTTTTGAGGCGTCATTGTAGATGATGGATTATAGACATGGGAAACCACATAGTTTTACGTTATCACTGGACAGGTTTACTGAAGATCGATGTCTCGTTGCAAGGTTCCCACATGGCAGTGATTCCGTGTGTTCAAGACGCAGAAACCAATTCTGTATTCCGCCAAGACTGCGCGCAGCTCCTCGTTCGTCAACTGCGTCGCGAAAAAGCAAAGAATTCCCGCCATTCATCCCTTCATCGTCGTCACCACGCGTACGGTGGACTGAAATAAGCCATCGGAGAGACGACGAGGGCTTGAAAAGCACGACTCGATCTCTCTTGTCAGTGCTGCGCCGTTGGCGTGTGCCGGGGGGCGCGGTCTGGAGAGGCGTGCAGCAGGCCAGGCTACAAAAGGGACAATAGCTCAGCGCTGGGTTTGCGTGTCATTGGCATCGAGGCTCGTGACGCGGGCCTAGAGCTCTCGAGAAAGTACGGCGCGAATGTGCTCAATGCGAGGAAAGGCAATGCCGACGTCGTTGCTGCGTTTCAAAAGGCAACGAACGGAGTCCTGGCGGATGCAATAGCCAACTTGGCCGACTCGGAGACGGCTGCTGCTTTGGCCTGTGCCGTGACGAAGATGCATGGTACGATGCATCAGCTTGCTCAGCCCAAGATCCCATTCATGGAGCTTGTGCCGCGTGATAATTACGATAAGGGGCAGTGTGACTTGCTCTCGGGGAGAGACTGAAGGCATGGTAGAGCACATTACGGAGCACGGCATTTCGCTGGAGTATAATCTCTATGATGGGTTAGACCAGATTTTTGATGCTGCTGGTCTTGTTTACAGGGACAAAATCAGCGGCAAAGCTGTCATCGTTCTAGATCAGGAGCAGGTGGTAAAGTACAAAAGCGCTGGGAGGAAATAATGAATTTTCTATAATATCAAACAATCACCACAGCTCGGATAACTAAACTGCCTGAAACAATCATGACTCTGACGAGGAGTTGGCCGCCGTGGCTGTCACATCTCTGCGATGCTTGTCCCAAGGGCTTCCTCCACGATTCGTCGGGGTGTCGCCGTGGTGACTTGCGATCTTAGTATCCATGCGTGGTGTCTGAGGCCTCTCGCCCTCCTTACTTCCTCCCGTGCCAAAGAAGCCCTGCAGTTTGTGGGAGATGCCGCCTTCGGTGTTCCCTGAGCTCCCCCTGCTTCCACCAGTTCCCGAGGGGTTGGCGCTCGACGGGGACGTTGAGGGACCATGCGTCTCGATGGCTCTCGTGTTTGCGTTTCCACGACCGTGTCCGCCGCCGATGGCGCCCGCGTCGGAGGGGAACTTGTCGGTCGGTCCTTTGGGCGTGTCGCGATTCGGGTTCCCCGCGTTGCCGCTCTTGAGTCCGGAGCCGATATCCGTACCGCCGGTCGCGTGGTTCATGCCAACGCCGGCACCTCCCATGCCGAGATCTCGCTTCGCATCCGCCTGTTGCTTCTTGTTGGCAACCTCGTCGGCTGTCGGACGCGCCTTGTTGGTGTCGTGGACCTGTTGGGCAGGGTCGCCGGCAGCGTTCGCGGGCTTGCGGAAGAAGTAGACACCGCCGCCTAAGACGGCTGCTGCGCCGAGAAGGGGTGTTGCGAGATTTTGTCTGGACATGTTCGCAGTGGTTTGTAGATATGATTGGTTTTCTTGTCTAACAGGATGGAGTGGTGTAGGAAAGTGGTATTGTTGTACAATCGTTACAAAGATAACTCCAGGTCCAGGTAGGGGTAGTGTTGGGAGGATGGCAGCGCAAGAATGCCACTCTCAGCCCTGCGTTCAGCTCATTTTTAATCGACTTGCAATGTGACGAACCCATGGCATCATCCGGCATCTCGCCTGTTACAAACGCGGTCATGCCTGATCTGGTTCGAGGGCGTAAATCGATGACAGCTTGTCTTTGGAACGATGACATCAGGATGTGATTTAGCGGAGCACGAATTTGGCGATGCGATTTCTGTCTGAGGGGGCCGATCTGCAGGTACCGCACATCGATGATGACGACTCTTTGATTTGCCAAAGGGGCGATTTCAGCCCTCTCCAGCTAGTGAAACAGTCCACCGGGTCTGAGCATTGGGAACCGAGATCGATCATTCATAGGTTTTACTAAAAGATGCATCTATCTCATCTGTACGCACACTCTCAGGAGTCTCCGAGCGTATCCTTGCCGACCGGCTTCGAGTGGGCCCTGAGCGGCAGCTCTCCGCCAGAGGGGCCGGAGAAGGGGTTGGTGCATCCGGCTCCGGCTCGGCGTCTGAATATTCCTTCGTCCGGAGCGCTTCTAAGTTCTCCTCCTTCAGCGACTGTGTCCTTCTGTTCCATCCAGCTCGATCGTCGACCCAAGCTCTTTCTCGCATACAAGTAAATCATTGCCGAGAATGCAGCCCCGATAGCTGTCGACTGCAGCATCATGAATCCGGTGCCGATTTGGGCCCAGGTCGATCAACGTAACTCTTCAGAAGCAATCCTTCGAGATACTGCGCGGTCCAGGTGCCGGCAACAAGAGTCAAGATCTGCACGATACCGGTGCATGCGACGAGAGCGTACGCGACAGCGAGTAAAGCCGTCCGCATGAGCTGGCGCATGTCAGGCTTAGATACAGGTGCTGGTTTCCCGATATTGTCTGAAGGTCGAGGATCTCGGTCCAGCTGAGATGCAGATGTCGTCCTAAGAAAATGGCTCGGTCTTCGGGACACGCATTCAGATGAACGAGAAGTCGCGGCAGGATGATCTCTCTCAACAAGGGCGATAAAAAAGCTTAAAAGCCGCCGAAAGTGGTGTTGGTTCAATGATCAGGGACAGTCCCGGTGTGATGTAAATCAACCTTGCGAAACAACAACACTCGTCAGACAAGCGAAGGCGATTTTACTCGAGGCTCTTCAACGTGGTCTGGAAATCAGTCTTCTTGATTCATTTACATATATAGCGGTCGTCAGTCATCGCCCAATTTTTCAGCGGTACTCTGCCATCTCCCAAATTCCCGCTTCTCTCTTCATTGTCGGCTCCAATTACTGCTTTATTTCTTGCTTGTGGAAGATGCCTGCCATTCGCGTCAGTGACCCTACGTCCGTATTATCGACGTACGTGACCCATTTCCATCTTACCATCAATTTCCGGCATCCAACCCTCCCGCTGAGAGCAGAAGAATTCACCCTTGGGCGGCACCTTGTCCGGCTCATCAAAGGTCCCCCACATGACGTACCGGAACTTATCTGCCGCCGCCTCTCCGTATTCGCAAGTGAAGACACCGCAGTTGCTACAAAACTCTCGAATCACACCGTTCTCTTGTTTGAACTTCTTTGGCTCGCCTTGTGTGTACGAGAAGCCCTTCAGCGGGACCTGAGACGGGTCAGCACATCGAAGGGAGCGTTCAGGGAATGAAGCGAGCTCCACGACGAACCTTGGTAGTCAGGCCATAATTAGTCCCAAAGGCACGCTTGCAGCTCGAGCAGTGGCATAGCGACGTCCTCGCGTCATCAGGGGAATCGAGTTTGGCGGAATACTTCAGCTGGCTACACACGCAGCGGCCGTCTAGCGTGACGGGCATCTTGTGAGATGGGTAAGGTGAGATTGATAGACGTAGGGTTGGGAAAAAGAGACCGATCTTCTTTGCAGTTAATGGTGAACTTTGGTTTCCAGTGATATAGCAAAAGCTGCTTGTCTGAAATCCGCTCGCCAGTCTGAGGCGACGGTTTTGATGTCCGATGTAGTGTGTGAACGCAGGCGCGCATCGGCTGAGATGACTGCTTTCTGACGTCACGATCTTCGCCTTCGAAGAAGACAGGGCGACGTTTTGTCTTTCTTCCGAGTTGAGACATCATCTCATTTTACTTTAATTCGAAGTTGAGCTTAATTGGCCAATCTATCGCAATCTCAAGTCGTTTCTGGGGGCTCTTCATTCCCAGACGCCCCCTCACTCATATCGCGGGCGGATGCAAGCAAATATGGGAGCAGCTTCTACCTCTTCAACACCAAGAGTCTCGTCATCGCAGCATCCCATAGGCGTCACTGTTATTGTATTTGCTTTCGGCGTCACTAGAGGCGCTTCAAGTCATCCGCGCTCAACAACATTGATCGATCACGCCGGTTGGGCCCAGAAGGAACACCTAGATACTCAATTCAATGGTGCTGATGAGAAGAAACACAAAAGTCTCATTTGGTCATCGAAACAAACCAAGCATTGCCTTCATACGTATTAGTAGTTTACAGACGAGCTCAAATATATGCCCAAAGAAATGTCCACTCGTATCCAGCAGGCACGTCGGGATTTCCGCCACTTCTCAAAGGACTTCAGCACCGTCAAACTCCAAGTCCCCGACTTGCGCCAGCCCTCCCTCTCCATGGCCACGCTGGGCCCAACGTAGACTTGACGCGGGTGCACCTCCGCCATCTTCGCAAGATCCTCCAGCCGGGCGGCATGGCGGGTCTGCAGCGCAAAGAAGTCGTCGAACAACACCGAGCCAAGGACTCTAAGAGTACCATTGAATCCCTCCCGGCTACCCTGGAGGGAGCCAGCCCGCGGAGATCGCAGCTCGTCTTCCGGGTGCGGTGTCCTGGCAGTCAATATGAAACTCCCCATATCACCGCGCGGAATCAGCGGTTCAGAGTCGTCTTCGATGGGGTTGATGAAGGATTCAATGGACCCCTTGTCGGCGACCAGGAAAACGAGCTCGGCCATGGGAACGAAACTTTCGCATGCCGGCGTCTGGCAATAATCCTTGTAGTGCCTACGAATGTCAGTCATCACTCGTCATCTGCAATTCGTATCGCACCCACCGTTTCGCTGCCTCGACGTCTCCCTCTGGAATCCCAAACTCCCGGCCATCGAGCCACCGCGCCTTGCACGCCGGCTTCAGGCTCTGGGCGCCTTGCACCCCCTCACCCCAGGAAGTCACGGTCTTCTTAAACTTATCCGAGAAGCCCTTCCACTCTTCGTCGGAGTGCGCGTAGCAGATCCTGTACCCGACAAACCCCCACATCTTGACCGGACGGCATCCCCGTCATCGGCTGGTCTCCGGTCTACCCGGTCCAGTTGTCCAGTATCCTCGGGATCGCCGAGGTGAAAGTCTCGAGGCGGAATCCGGCCAGAAGCAGCATGATCTTGGTGTCGGCTTGGTTCGTGAGTCCCGTGAGGTCGTGTATCCGGTCCAGAATCTCCATCTGCTCGGGCGATGCCAGTTCCCCCCCGTTAGCGGACGCCGTGGTCCCGCTGACGGCGCTGATGATGCGGAACAGGGCGTTGTTCATGACGCTTTGGGAGTTGTTGTGCGGCTCCGGCGCCCACTCGGCGTACGGCGCGCAGAGAAGACTCTTCCTCGAAGGCGTGCGCTTGCGTGAACTCCTTGCCGCTGAAGAGGGCCCCCCCCCCGATGAAGACCAAGTTGAAGCCAGGGGCTGTATAGCTTGGAATGGGACTATCGTCGTCTGCCACAAGATGAGCAATGGTATACCGCGTTGAAAAGGGGGGTTCAGCTTCTTCCTCGTAGGCTCGCTCACGTACTCACTAACACCAGCTGCGGATGTCTGTAGTTGGGATTCACCATATCCACCCCTTCGGGGTTGTTGGTCTCATTGCGCCACGGCATTTCTGAGGTCTTGATTTCCGATGCTTGCGGCGGCTGACTGGGGCAAGACGGCGAACAAAGTACAATGGAAAACCAAGAAGGGGGTGAAGAATAATGAGACTATTTTATAGCGCCTCATTTCCCGGATTTAAGACACTCGTTGGTGCTGTTGGTTCGGACTGCAGCCATGGACTCTCTTCTGCCTGCATGGACACGGCTTTTGGAGTTCGGTACGAAGTATTCAGACGCCGTCTGATTTCTCGGATGGATGTTTTCTTATAAACTTATAGGATAAGAATAAGATGCTTTGGGGTTGCAATTCATAGAAAGAACGCTTAGGTTGATTTCGAATGGCCCTGCTGTCAAGTTTGGTGCTTGTTGACCAATGCTAGACAGACAGTCGGCAATAGCGTGCCAAGGCTGTTGATGAAGAGATCAAGTCTCATGTTATAAGCACCTTCGCCTATATGCAGATGTTGATTCGCGTTTCCGATGCGTTCCGAAGAGATTACTAGTCAGTCTGGAAAGGGGTTCACACTTCTTGTCCATCTTTCTTGGAAACTGACGTCGAAGCCGTCAACTTGGATCACCGACATCCTCGGGGGAATCGCAACTGATTGTGAATCATACCTCCTTCCTCGTCTTGCAGGACTTTCTTATTCATGCTGTTGTTCTACGCGTTGCGTGAGAGAACAACGGAACAAAGTGAGATTGACTCAGATAGAGTTACATTCTGCTGATATCGGTCAACTTCGCATGATTTTGGACAGACAGGTTTGTCAAACACCAAACCGCCAAACGATTCCGATTGGATCTTTCGAAAACCTCAGTCTCTTAGTCTTAGACTAGGGTATGATTCTTAAGGAACTTCACTAGACTCATAGCCTCCGGCTGTAACGTGTAACAAAGGTGCACTTGCTTGAGAATATGGGAGCAAAATTCAACATGGATGATTCAACATGGCTGAGTAGGCATCACAAGAGCCGGTACTGACCGGAGTTAAATTGAAAGCTGATAATAATCTAGCCGCAGAGTCTTAGATAGCGCCGGCGTTGAGACTCATCCGTATATTCTTTATTTAAAAGACCACTTCGACTACTCTCACGTGCGACATGATATTGTGTAATTGTCCTTTCGGTCTTGCTGAGTTTGTGCCATCTACGCCATCAACCACTAACATCAAGGATTTGGGCGTCGTGAGCCCGCAAGAGAACGCAGCTCTACCTTTGCGACACGAAGACATGGCTAGAGACTGGGGCGAGGTTGTCTTTGACATATCACCCATAGGCACTAGGTTCGTGGACATGCTCTGCGTTGGTGTTCAACACTAGTCGATTTGTCTTGATGATATGAATCTCTGTCTTATTTACATGTGGCAATTATGTCTAACATCTGTTGTTACTGTTATTCGCCTGAGATCGTACGGTATAACATCAATGTAACAACCATGGTATGAGTAATGGCGCCAACTGTGGTGGTAATGATAGCAGTGAACGCCCAGAGAAAACGTCAACGGCATGCAGCTTCTCCCATTCAGATAGATCCACGTTGTCTTTCTACAAGGGCATTCACGTCCTTGGAGAAAAGCCTGCTGTCTGGAGTTTTCATCACCAAGTCCGAGTGTCGATGTTACACAACTTGAGATTCTCTCTTCAACAGCGATCATTCGACAAGGCGGTTGCCAGAAGGTCACTGGAGGGTGTCTTCCTTGAGTAAGAGGTATGTTACTTCGTAGACAGCAAATGTGTACTCGGTTCCCGGCACCCACGCGACCCAGGCTACTCGGATACCGGCTAGATAAACAGGGACTCATCGGTTACTTCGGATGCGGGCAATTTATCGGGGGTAGGAACCGCGCAATACCCCTGACAGGATGAAGCACGGGCGCAAGGGGCTATCTATCAAAAAAAAACATTTTCCCACCATTCACCGTGACACCGGGGGAATCTCAGTGATGTCCTGCGAGGGAATTTGAGTTCAAGCATCTTCTCCTTGCAATGACCGGTATACAGGCTATTCTTGATTGGACGGGAAAACATCACGGTCATTTTTGGAGAATGGAAACTTGAAATCTTCCGTCGAGAAGGGCTAGTGAGACAACCTGTTCACATCCCCAGACTGTCCTGCTGGACTGCTTAGGGGTTCATATAAAGTGGTAGACGTCAACATGTTGTCTCGGCATCCGGGGTAGAGACGTGAAGAAGCATGCAAGCAAGCACGTGTGCACTTGCACTAGGTTGATTTTAGCTGAGATCCTCCCCTCTAGATCCCTCACCATGATGGCCGCCAAGACTCTTATCTCCTTCATCTCCGTGTTCTCCCTCGTCGGCTTCTCTTCAGGCTTGACGTGCCAAGTTGCTGGTTTGTAACCTTAAAAAAAAGCTTATTATGAAGGTTGCCGTGCTGATATTTTGAGTAGGCGGCACTTCCGATGACTCTCCTGCCATACTGGCGGCTCTGAAGCAGTGCAACAATGGCGGAACCGTGCGTGGCACCACCACACCAGGGCGACTCAACGTGAGATGAGGGTGATGAACTGACGTCGCGTTGTTCCTAGGTCGTTCTTGATAAGTCTTACACGGTTGGCTCCGTGCTGAAGACGGATGCCCTGTCCAACATCGCCATCCAACTCTCCGGAACGCTCAGCCTGAGCACTGATCTCAGCTACTGGCAAAAGAACTCCATTCAGCTGGGCTACCAAGATGCTTACACTGCATGGGCCATTGGCGGCAGCAACATCCACGTAAGTCAAGAGGACGCGCGCCGGATCTCGTGGTCACTGACAGCCAGTTTTAGATCTATGGCGGCGGCAGCTACAATGGAGGCGGCGATGGTACGTCGGGTTCATTCTACGATATAGATAAATTGTCTGCTAAAACAGCGCAGCCTGGTATTCGGCCGGCAAGACCGGTCCCATAATGTTGACTCTTCTGAACGCCAAGAACGTTCTGATCGAGCACATCAACATGAACAAGAGCCCGTTCTGGCACAACCTCGTCGATGGCTGCACGAACGTTACTTACAGTCATGTGAACATGAACTCGGTCCAAACCAGCGGGAAGCAAGCACAGAACACTGGTAAGACTCACCTCACCCACTGACACTATGCGAGAACGTTGGGGCTAACATTGGAACGCAAGATGGGTAAGCCGATGCGAAACATGCATGCACGAACCAAACGAAACCAGCAGGCTAATTCCCAGTAGTTGGGACACATACCGCAGCTCCCAGGTCACCATTGAGGACTGCACCATCATCAACGGCGACGACTGCGTTTCGTTCAAACCCAATTCCACCGACATCACAGTCAAGAACCTGTAAGTCGAAACTCTGACCCCATGCCATCCCCTGGCGGCATGCTGACTCGCCGAACTCCCCCCTCAGCTACTGCCAAGGTTCCCACGGCATCTCGGTCGGCTCCCTCGGCCAATACGCCGGCCAGGTCGACATCGTCAAGAACGTCCTCGCCAAAAACGTGACCATGGTGAACGCGTCCAACGGCGCCCGCATCAAGGCATGGGGCGGCAGCGCGTCGGCCACGTCGACCAAGGGCGGCGGCACCGGGCTGGTCCAGAACGTCACCTTTGAAGACTTCGTGATGAGGAACGTCGACCTCCCCGTCGTCATCGACCAGTGCTACATGACCAGCGCCGAGGCGTGCGCGCAGCACCCGTCCGGCGTCCGCATCAGCGACGTGCACTACATCAACGTCACGGGCACCGGCGGCAAGGCGTCCGAGGTCGTCACCTTGGTCTGCAGCGACGTCTGCGACGACATCACCGCCACGGGCACCAAGCTCGTCGGTACGAAGGGCACTTCCGAGTACATCTGCAAGAACATTGCGTCGGTCGACAAACTCGACTTCCCTTGCAGTGCCACCGGTGTCACGGTGGGCGGCGCGACCAAGACGTCCAAGTCCGCCAAGCCAAAGTCCACCAAAAAGTAAAAGGGGGGGCTTGACCAAGGCTCGAAGGTTCTGTGAAGCAGAAGAGGAAGAGGAAGCTCAAAGGAAATATTCCCTCGGTTCGGCAGTTGACACGTTTCATTCAGCACATACTTCTAAAGATAGCTTGACAGTTTTGACGCAATCAGATGGTAATGCGATTCGAAATCGGCAATTCATGCTAGCCCATTATCTCACGCTCGTTTCAAAACAGACATTCCAGAGGAAAAGCTGCGAGAGAGTGAGAGAGAGAGAGACAGCCACTGTTTCTTATGCATGTGATGATCCATTTACAGCGCAAACAAGCCCAGCCCTGTCTGGAATCCTATAAACACACACATACTTTACTGCGAAATGCATCCTTTGGTGGCTTTGAACGTCAATCACGAGGCTGGGGTCGCGAATGGATGGCGTTCCTCAAGCCATCATGTACTTATTAATTTTAATTATTTCCTTTTTTCAGGGTCCGCGCCAAGATGGCCAATTCAGCCAATTCATAGCTTCCGCCCGTCACACACGCTATTGGCACTCGCACGTGCGCGATGGCTGCTTTTGGCTGCATCTCAGTGGGCGCCCCGGTCCAGATGGGAAGAGGGTGTCGTAGGGCAGCTGATTCAGATGGTGTGAGTTGGCATCTGAACTTCCGAGGTTTGGTCAAATAGTAGATCGATCCCCAAAGGCGCCGTTTGGACGAGACACAAATAAAGGAGGTCGTGCGACTCCAGAGCAATTGGTTTGTAACAAAAGCGACTGGAACCCCGTGGATCCAGTTGGGGGCGTGGCCGCATTCGGGCGGGGGGCCTTACATTACTGCGAGTAAGGATGCACATACCCAAGTTATTATGTAGCATCTTTTCCCTTTTGATTCGCCGCCCGGACAAAGAGAAGCGATGGACAAGCGAGAAACAAGCAAGCTTCTTGGAGAGAAAACGGTCAACACTGGCAGCAAGCGGTGGCTCATCATGCATGTCAGCTCTACGGAGTATGTGGTAAGCTGTATGATGTATCCGTACAATACAAACGGGGATTTCCTGTGAGGCGGTACGGCTGATCTCTGCCGCCTGCGCGAGGATACCCGCCCGTCTCATTCGAGGCATCATAAACCTCGCACATTGGAAAAAGCAGACCGCTTCGCCGCAGTACAAACTTGGTGCCTGCGTCGATCTCCGCACTCCGTGGCCTCCACGTTCCCCTCCCTCCCCCCCTTTCCCCCCAATGCTGAGCTGGTTTTCTTCACCAGTTCCTCCAGGACGCAGCCAGAACTAACTGGCGTCTCATACAAACTTACTGTAGTAACAAACTCGGACATGGACATGGCACTATTCTGGGTGTGGGATGGGCTAGAGGTCCCAAGACAGAAAGCTTGTTTCGGGCAGGTTTCCTAACAAGGAGTCAGCCACAACTTGATAATAGTACACTCCACGCAAGTACACTCCACGCGAAATTTCTCCAGCTGTTCATCCTTCATCCACCGCCGCGCCGTTACCGAATACCGAGAGACGTGATTGGGCCCCCTATATCCGTTCCAACTTCCAACAGCAGGGGTCTGTAGGCAGGCAGGCAGGCAGGCAGCCTTCTTTTTCTAGTTTCGCCCGATTCTGCGGTTAAAGCTGGCCCAGGCCAAGGTACAGTATAGAGGAGGGACCACCAGGGCCACATATCACAAACGCTAATGACATGCGCCATGCCGTCCTTTTGGGGGCGTCTAACATGAGGATAATCCTTGGAGTCCCCCGGGCAGGCAAGTTTGGATTTTCGTGCTCGTCTGCTCGTATTCCTAACTGGGGTGCCTAGAGTGGGCTTTTTTTTCCGTTCCCCCTTTCTGACAGGTCACGACGAGCCTCTCAGATCTCTCTATTCTCTATCTCTGTGTCTACAGTACTACCTACTTTCGCTTAACACGGGCAAACGCTAAGGCGGCATAGCCGCTGCCAGACCCGTGGACAACGGATATCGTGGCTGCGGGGGATCTTCTGGCCCTTTTACACTATTGTGCCCATCCTTCAAATTAAGGCGCCATTCTCACTGGCCATTGTTGCACGGTGCCGCAAAACCGGGCACAAATCCTCCTAAACGTGTAGAGAAAGAGAGATTTAACCATGGGGTCCATGTCCCGTCGGCAAACGCCCCCGATGCCTGGAAGACAAACACGCCCGGGGTCGGGCACATAAGCATAAGGTTGTCTCGACCAGGACTCCTCCTCCATCTCCTTTTACCTACCTTTGGTATTTGTTACTTCTCCCCGACTCTCGTGTGATCTTTCGACCGACTCCGTCTCGGATTTCCTCTCCTTTGGCCTGCTTCTTCGTTTCCATCATATCATCGCTTCGGGAAGGGAAAGAGGAAGAGACATGAAGAGGAACCGCGTCTACGCTCTCTAATTTATACACACATTTTTTTTGTACACACGCGAGCGCAAGAGAGAGAGAGAGAGAGAGAGAGACAGACAGACAGACAGACAGAGAGAGAGAGAGAGAGGCCCCAGGCCAGCAACAGCAACCCCTTTCAGCATGCACAATGACCTCCGACTGGGCCACTCCTCGCTTCGCCATGGGCTCGCCTCTCCGTTGACGGGAGCTCGACGGATGGTCATGGCCGTAGTTTCGCGATTCGCCAACCAGCGCTTCGTCTTCAGCCTGGCAGCACTCGCCGTCCTCGGCGCCAAGTTCGTTCACGTCAAGAGCCATCTGTCTGCTCTGCCGACGGTCCACCTGGTGAACTGGGGCTACTCCTTCTTCGCCCAGGATTTCGTCTTGTTGATCATCCTGCGGCTGCTTCTCGGAGGATGGCTCTCTTCGGGACGTAATAACGATGGTTGCTTGCGGCGTTTGGCCTCTTTCGCCAGCTGGCTCTTCATCGGCTTCGTCATCGGTCTGAACCTCGTCGGCATCTGCTTCTTCGCCACGTCCGGCTCCGAGATCCACTGGTCCAACATCGGCCTGGCGGGTGATGCCGCCGGGCGTGCTCTGCTGTTGACGGGCCTCTTCACCTTGGCCGTCGTCGCCGGCCTCATGGCCGTGCTGGCCTGGGCGTTGAAGGACTTCTTGTTCGTCGCCGTTGGCTTGGCGGCAGACATAGTTTCTTGGCCCTTGATCTTCGCAGCACGCCGCCGCCCTTGCGGCCGCCCCCGACCCCATTGGGCGACCTACGCCGAGATTCCCCAAAATGACGTCGAGCAGGGCACCACCAAGGAGGGAAGCCATCGACCCCCGAAAGGCTTCGACTTTTCTCACGGGCTGGAGGGCGTGAAGACGTGGCCGTGGATGTGGATGTTCTGGGTTGCGGCATACACGGCGGCCGGCGTTGCGCTCGGCGCGCAAGTCATCATGTGCATCCTCCGACCCCATGAGAGCTCATTGACCTTCATGTCGTGGACGCCGACTCTTCTCCCGTTCATCGACTTTAAGAACTCTTCCCCGAATTTGGAGAAGCTGGTCCCGCATTACAACTCTGGGATCAACCGCGCCTGGGATAACAGGACGGCCCTCGCCGAGCCTATTCCCTTTTCCTGGCTGCCACAGGACCCGATCGAGGGGTTCGAGGATTGGTACACCAACAAGCCGCACTACAGCGCAACCGCCGACCCCTTGAGGATCTCCAACTTGGAGGACAAGTTGCTCCCCGAGCTGCGCAAGAAGCTCAACAAGGTCCCGATCCGCCACGTCATGGCCATCGTGCTCGAAAGCACCAGAAAGGACGTCTTCCCGCTCAAGCGCCATCAGATCAACGAGGCGCGTCTGCGGGAGAGCTGGGGCCAGGAAGATTTGCCCGAGGAGGTGTTGGAGCGGCTCAGGACACTAACCCCGGTCGCCAAGTTCCTGACGGGCGATCACGACGACGGGTTTGGACCCAAGAACGACAAGGAGAAGAGCCGAGGCGGTCTCAACTTCAACGACGCGTACACGACTTCGACTTACACTCTCAAGAGTCTGATAGGAACCCTCTGCGGGATTTCGCCCCTCATTGCCGACTTCAACCTGGAATATCTGCACCACATCTACCAACCGTGTCTCCCGCACATCTTGGGTGCCCTCAACACCCTCGACAAGGAAAAGGATGGCTTCGGCTCGTACGACTGGAAGTCTTCGTACATGCAGTCTGTGACAATGGACTTTGATAACTCGGAACTTCTGATGAGAAAGATGGGCTTCCCCAAGGACGGCTTGATCGACAGCGTGTACCTGCGAAGCGAGGATGCCAAGTTCGGCAAGGTCGACCTGCCCAACGTCAACTACTTTGGCATGGAGGAGACGCCCCTCGAGGACTACATCCGTGATCAGTTCGAGTCGGCCAAGAAGTCGGACGAGCGAGTCTTCCTCACCCACGTCACGAGCACCAGCCACCACCCGTACAACATGCCCAAGAACGAGACCTACGTGCCCCTGGGCCGAGGGCTGGACGACCTCTCCCACTACCTCAACGCCATCGGCTACGACGACCGATGGCTCGGCAAGATCCTCAACATGCTGGACGAGATGGGCGTCGCGGATGAGACGCTCGTCGTCTTGGTGGGCGACCACGGCCTCTCGATCCCGGAGAACGACATCCTCGCGTCCTACTACAACCCCAACGTCGGGAGCAACCACGTCCCGCTCGTCTTCTCCCACCCCAAGCTGCCGCCCCTGACCATCGACGACGCCATCTCGACCCAGCAGATCCTGCCGACGGTGCTCGACCTCCTCATCGAGACGGGCTCGCTCTCGAAACCCGCCACGGCCGCCGCCGCGGACCTGCTGCACAACTACGAGGGCCAGTCGCTCCTGCGGCCCGTCCACAAGTCCCTCGACATCGACATCGGCGCCGGCGCCGCCTGGGACCCGTCGGACCCCGGTTCGCGCGAAATCGCGAACTGGCAGTTCACCGTCATCAACCCGGGCCGCGCCATGGTCGGCGTCCGCGACGCGCGCCACAAGAGCTGGAGGATGGTGGTGCCCGTCGTGGACAACATCGAGTGGCACTTCACCGACGTCGACAGGGACCCGACTGACATGAAGCCGGTCCTCGGGTTCGACTTCACGGGCTTCCTCGCCAAGATTGAGGCGACTCACGGCGAGGAGGCGGCGCGCTGGGCCGAGGAGGCGGCCTTCATTTCGAGGTGGTTTGTCGAGGAAAATAGCAAGCGTTGGCGTTACGGACCTTACGCGGCGTATTGAGAGCCGCGCATGACACATTGCATTTGGAGTTTTTTTTTTCGTGGGGTTTAGAAAAAGAATAATAGTAGAGTTAAAAAAATTCGATTTCACATACCCATATCGTCCATCATCTTGGTCACTTACAGTGAAGATCGGATTTAACGGGATTCCCTGCTTCTCGATCGCGTATCGAGGAGGGCATCATCGCTGGAACAAAACTAACAACCCCAGGAAGAAGAAGAACGAACCTATCTAGAGAAAGGGGATAAGACGACGTTAAAACATGGTTGCTAACGCCCTTGCTTGCGTTCAGAATCGCCGCGTCATCTCTCGGAGCCCTCGGTCTCGCCCCACGCTGTCGGCAGATTCACATTGTACCTAGTGTGCACCAGAGTGGTGGGAACGTGGGGGCAAGCTTTCGCTGCACGGTTCTTATACTTGCAATTTTGGAAGCCCGACATTGCCTTGTTGGCTAAGTGGTATAGCGCCTCACTAGTAATGAGGAGATCGGGTGTTCGATTCACCCACGAGGCATTCATTCCGTCTTGTTTTTGATCAGGGCGTTCGTTGTCTTTTTACCAAATACCCTTTCATGTTTTGTCCACATAGGGGTGTCTAATACTACCCTGATCCAACTCTTTGCCTTCTGCACTCTGGTCATCTCCGTGCCACGAAATTCGACCTCCTCTGGATACTCAAATCAACCACAAACCTTCAAGAGCCGCCTTGCCTGATAGGGCTGTCCGCGTCCCCCAAGATGCTCCCAATTGGTGCATGAAAGACAAGGTCTCCCCCTCTCATGTCCCGCGGCTTCAACCCAGCAAGCGCTGAGCAAAGCCTCCCCAGGGACTCCCGCTGCGCCACCGCAAAAGTGGTCTGCCAAAGCCTCGAATCCTGGGGCGCAGTTCTTTCTCCCTTCTGTTCCCCCGTCCCAAACGAAGTCAATTGAGGAAAATGCCATTTTTATCCATGTCAGGTGTCCAAGAGATGGGACGAAGTTTTAACGACGGGGACAGGCCGCGCCATGCAATCTCGACCTGTTTTGTAACGTAACGCGTCCTTGATTTTCCACGTTGCGATGCCGCAGATGCGTGTTCCATGGATGTCGATTGAAGAAAGCTTCAGCAAATAACCCTCCCTTCCCTTAATACACACACATATATCGCTGCTTCGCTACCAGCGTCGTGGGAACCCGTCCGTTTCCCCCCTCCATGCAAGATGAGAGATGGAGGAGGGGGCAGTCAGTCACGAGAAGTCTTGGGCAATGTCTGGCAATCTTGTCGAGTTTACTCATGATGAAACCTCTCAGCAAGCGATGTTACTCACGGGCCTGGAGATGAACCCCGACCCCCCATACAGGACTCTCGGCGTTGGTTTACAACCTGTTTCCGAATGGGAGAGAGAGCCCACTACGGATTTCGTGTGGCAGGGGATTTCCGCTGGCGCCGGTAACGGGCTTCAAGTGGCATTATTGCCCACTTCTCTCCAGCATGGGAAATAATTGACAGAGATTCAAAAGGCTTTTAGAGAGAGAGAGAGAGAGAGAGAGAGAGAGAACAAAGGAGGAACGCGGCGATGATGACTGATCCTGAACTCGTTCACGGTGAGTCCGGCGCGCGCGTTGCTGGGCACTGACTGGGATGGAGGGGCCTCTGTCAATTAGTTAGCGTTTTATTAACGTTACATTCAACGGGGGGGACTACGCGGGCTTCTCCTGTCTGCTAAAAAGCATCGTGGTCCAGTTCCGGGATGAAGGCAGGCGAAGTCTTCCCCATCAGGTGCACTTGGTAACCTTTTATGTCCGAAAAAAACGGGGTCTTTTCCACGCCGAATGATGAATGAAAACTTAGCAGTAGTTATTGACTATTCTTTACCGCCTCCACAGAACACAGAAAGAAAATAAAATAAAAAATGGTTCGTCCGAGCCGTCGACAACCAATCTCCCGCTACCAGACATGTCATGGCCACCTGACGTAGGGGGGGTGTGTGTGTGTCTTGGGTCCAGAACTTGCCGAGTGGGATGTGCTGTCACTGACATGTCACATCAGTTATGAACGACCGCCGCCCGCTCGCCTGAATGCCCTCTACAATACACCAAAACACCCCTCGTATTCAAGGCGGTCGGTCGTTCGCTAGCACAATTTCTGCACGCAAAAGACGGTATGTAGCAAGCGTCGTCGTCGTCGTCGTCGTCGTCGAGCTAGCGGCTAGCGGCACCGACGACTCTTTATCTCGGCTAGAGAGAACAGGGACCACATCTTGTGAACACTGGGAATCCAGTGCATTATCACGCCAGTTATGACGGCTTGGTGGAGCATTCCCCTGAGCGCCCCCCGATCCTGACTCGCGCCTCCTCGCGCTGTCGAGTCCGCGCGGGTGTGAGTGACGATGCCGCATGCGCATGCGCGAAGATTTGACAGAGAAAAATCCAGTAAAGTGGCAGCATGGCATGGCCACAACAGCCAGGCCTCCAAAGGGAAGGTGGATGCTTTGGTTTCCAGTTTAAACTCCCTGCCCCATCACGCGTAGTACCCAGAAAAGAGTCCGTCCGGAACCCTGGGTCCCTGGGAGTCCCGGGTCATGGCAAGATTGACCCAGCTTCCAGATCTCTTGGACTGTGCTTCTTACTGCTTTCTGCTCAATGCCCATTTTCCGGCAACGAATCCCGCCTTACATACACAGTTCGTTTCCTCTTCTGGGCGGAGGCTTTGAGTCTTCCATCGTTGATCGAAATTTCACCAAATATCGATTAGAAGATCTCCCGCAGACAACTCCCACCGCCGACCCATCACAGCTCTCCATTAACGGTCTGGACGGAACGAAACGTCCCTGCGATCTCGGTGTTATTGTAATTGGGATAAGAGAAGGAAGGAAACAAATAAGCGAACATCGAAAGGCCAAGAAGCTGGCCATCGTCCCACCGGATCGATCGTCGGGCAGATTTGGACATGGACTAAGCGGGCGCATTGCATTGCCAGAAAGTCTTGCTGTGAGAGAGAACCAAGGCCTATCGACATCCGTCCAAGGCAGAAGAACAGCTCCTCGTTTACTTTTACTTGCTGTCGCCGCCATTGCCGCCGCAGCTGGTCTTACTCCCAGCGAACAATTGCCCACGACGGGCACGATATATAAAATACCATATACCCACCATGGCGACGACACCTACACCGACGAATAATCCGATAAGGACGCAGCATGGCGCGGCGCCTCTGACGACCGTCTTCACAACACCAGACTTTTGCAAGCCGCTGTACTGGACCGACACCGTCACGCCGCCGCTCTCGAGCGTGGTATGTATGCCGACGTCGTGGAAGCAGGTGTTCGACTATGAATGGGGCTTCTACTCCCCAGGCATCTGTCCGGCAGGGTATACGGAAGGCTGCCCGTTTCCGACCTCACTGGCGTCTTCGAAGGACGGTAATCTCAGACTCGGAGGTTCTGTTATTGCGGGCGAAACAGCAAGACTGTGCTGTCCAACAGGCCATGTGTGTTATACCGGTGCCGACTGGGCATACAGCAAGTGTATCTCGACAATTCCCACAACATCATATTACGACAGCGATAATAAGCCCACATCGGCGCTAGCAACGGTATATGCGGTGCAGGTCAGGTGGCAAGCGTCAGATCTGAGCATTCTGGAAACAGATCCGACAGTTCCGGGCGCAACATACACGGGGCCGAGGTCGACCAGTGGAGGCGGAGGTGTAAGCGCTGCGTCGGCGACCCCTACGGCGACGGTGATTACAGGCCCGGACGGATCGGTAACTACCGCAACGGCGACAACAACACCGGAAGGGTTGGCCAGCGGTGAATCTGAGGCCGGCGGAGGAATCTCGATCGGCACGACGATTGCGATTGCGGTTGGATCCGTAGCCGGCACTCTGGCGCTGGCGTTGATCGCATTCATGATCTTTTGGCGAAAGAGAAAGAGGAGGGAGAGAACCAACAGCATCGACAAAACCGACTCGAATTCCATGTGGCCCCCAATGTTGACTGCGCACAAGGCAGGTGGATCTGGGAAAACATCGTTAGATATTGTGTCCCCCGGTACGGCAACAACAGACAGCGCGACCATGGTAGCGCCGCATTCTCCGAACCCGGACGCCTCTCAGCTGGACTCGACTAATGTCGTGGAGATGGAGACCATGGAGAGGCCGCAAGAGCTCCCGGAGGATAACTACTTGGTCGAGCTGGAGGGCGATATGCCGGGCCCGCCACTGTACCGGGAGAAGGAAGGATGGCCTCTCAGATCATGAATTGCATCTTCCAGCGTATTCATTTTGTCGATATCTTTGTTTGGCACGTGCCGTGTTTTGTGTAATGCAGCGCCGGAGTTATGTGTGGATGGGCAATAAGCACCTCTCAGCCGCTTGAGTAGGTATCTTCTGGACAGGGGCTGGCTTTGGAATATCAGGCGCAGCAATAGGAATAAACCTAATTGATTGGCAATGAACACCCAACATTGAAATGCAAGCATTGAAATGACAGAACGAAACCGCGTCGATGGGATTGGTTTACCGCCTTTGAGGTTCCCGGCTCAGATACGAACTTCCTTGAATCGTATCTTCACTCGTGTCTGCTCTGGTGGAGGATATACCAAAGACCTCGCCGTGGCATCAGAACTGAACGACATCAAAAGTTCATGTTAGTGGCCGAGGAAGATAAAGCTGTGTGCTTCCAGTGCACTATGGCGACGTATCTGATCGTTGCTGACTTTCCGGTCGACTGAGCCTTTACTGATGTTGTCGACTTCTGCGGCGGACGCCTCGAAAACCTTGGTCCGCATGAGAGTACCTCCTGCAGCGGTGGCCAGAGTATATCGATGCCTGTATGAGCGACTGACAGGTTCTTAGTTCTCTGAATGCTGTTTGGGTAGCGACGACTCACGAGCCGAGATTTATTAAGAAGACGGAGTTGATCCAGGATGACGTGCAAACAAGGTCTTCCTAGTGCTTAGCCAAGCACTCTGGCCAAGATTGCCGAGGTGGTTGCGCCTTTCTTCCCGCGGCTACCGCCAGCTGCCGAAAAGAACCGGTTAACTTGGTACTCCGGGTAGTGATAGTTTGTGGACATTGTGTCGCGGCTAAAGCAATATCGTGCAATCATATCAGGGTCATAGTCTTGTGGCCTCAGGGGAACATGAGCCAGCCAGAGGACGATGGCCAAGACCCTGAGCGCGCAATTTCTGTTTGATATGTTTCTGGCAGTCAGTATTCTCTCAAGTTGGTTCCCACGGAGCATCATGCCTTTGGTCGAATCTCTAAACCCTGTATCGAGAGGTAGATGGACAAGAACCCCATCTATCTGGCTCGGAGAACACTTCTCTCCGCACAGCTCGGAGACAGCAGAAGCCGGAGCAGTGAGGCAAAAGCCACGGCCAAGATCGCGGCCGTGCTTTGATATTTTGTAATTGGGAAATAAACCAAGCCTTAACAGTAAGCCTCGGCACAAGCGAAGTCGGATCACGACAAGTTTCGATAATTCCAGCGTGAGTTGTTGCTTCCGGTCGACCGACTCGGAGTGATAGCCGCGGGTCGGTGGTGATTTTGATATCCACATACTACATGACCCGACCTTTGATTGGAAATGGAGACAATTTATCGTACTCGACTGATTATTTTCGGAATTTTATTGAGCAATCAGGACATCTGATGCATGCTCATGTTCAGTTGTTGCAACCTAGGTCGAGCCTCAAGCAGGTCAACGTCTGGGATGGTGTGTAGGCACTCCAATGCCTACTCATTCGAACCACTGGGTTCAGTAAATATCGTACTTCACCCGATTTGATTGACGACGAATGACACTGAGCCGTGGCTTCTGGTACCAGTTCAGCCAACTTAGGTTGGTCTGTGGACGAGACGGTTCTTGCCAGTGAAGGGAGTTTAGCCAAATGACACTGAGTAGCTGCGCGCCACGACAACAAAACATAAATGCAGGCCGTTGGGAGAGACTGGATCGTCGCCAACCAAAACCCCAAGCTGACACAAGCGCTTAGGTAAGGATGGCACCAGGGTCATCTGACTTGCGAAAAAGAGGGTGTCGGACCCTCAAGGTTGAATATGGAAGCGGAGGAGCGTCCGGGCGCGCGCCCCCGTGGTCGACTATAATGTGGAGCCCCGGATGTTTGCCGTACGGGGCGCTGATTCTGAAGGAAGACCGCGTTGATCAGGCTTAGCACGCTAGACTCTTATTGGCGATCAGGTTGAGCCGTTCGACTTTCACGATAGAGACTAAGAAGGGCGTGGTCCCTAGGGCTGCTTATTCCACCCTTTTCAGGAGTAAGCCGTAAGAAGTAAGGTAGGTGAGAGCTTTCTGTGAATCTGTCTTTTTTCGTCAAGCCATATTGAAGTGACTCAATTCTTTAATTGGAACTTCTGACTGGGCGAGTTCCTTTTGCTGGTAGACCCTTGAGCGTAGGATTGGCTTCCTTTGCAAGCCTCAACGATGACTGTGAGTTGGAGGTCGGTCAGTGGGCCGCCGACAAGGGGCCACGGAGGCCAAGAGCGTATGCGGACAGTCGATGGGCAATCTGCGACAAGATGCAGGTAAAGAGAGCAACCACACAACCCATTGGCCGACGGTCCTTTGCGCCGTTTGATTCTGTGCTTGTTGGTCGGCTGTTGGTGGCTCTGCGGCCGGGACACCGGTCATTCAGCCAAGAATCAGCATCAGCACCTTGATGGATCCCTCTCGTAACGCGTGTTGCACCAATTCGGAAAGGAAGTTGGCGAGGGGAAGAGATGCATTAAGACCAGCTGACGGCGCCCGTTCAGCTTTCCCGGGTCTCCCTCATTTTCTGCGTGTCTTCGTCCGGGCTCTCATGCGTCTTGTTGATGTTGCTGTCTTTTTTCTTGGGAAGTTCTGTCAATTGCTGCACCGAGCCGAAAGGTTTCTGAGCTTATCGCCCCTCCCAGTCCACTCGTCAATCTTTCGACATGGACGCAGAACTACCCCCGTTGATGCGAATTCCCGCTGAAATTCGCCTCCTCGTTTACGAATACCTTCTCGACGACGGAGGAGAAAAGTGGCTCCCCATCAGGAACAAGGCGCTGTATCAGCTGTCGGGAGCTGTTTCGAGCACATGCCGACGGACGTCCTACCGAGTCATCGAGAGATCTTTCCACCGACAATGTTTCGAGACGACATATCACCTGGCGACGAAGACAAAGATGTACCCGGCGATCATGGCCGCCACCAGCCAAATCCATCGCGAAACGAGCCACTTGCTGTACGGTCTCCACGGTTTCGACTTCAATGGCGACATTGAGGCAGTCGTGCCGTTCCTTCGAGATCTGACGCCTAGGTCGAGAGCGTTGATCCGAGAGATCACAGTCCGTAAAGACGGACCGATGTATTACTGCGAGAGCGACCGCCTTGATTGGCTGAATATGTGCAAATATATGCGAGGGCTGGACAAGATGATACCCAACCTGAGAGTCATTGTGGAGGGTGGGAAGCCTTCTGAGGCGTGGGAGGGAGCGAAGCGGCTTGAAGTCTCAGATTTCCGGCTGCTGAATCTCATCAAGCACGAGAGCATGGAATGGATATCGGAGCTGCAGAAGATCCAGGGAATCCAGCAGCTGGAAATCGTGCCCCATATGCGCTACCTGCGACAGCCGAGTACAACGGCAACGCTGCTGTTCGCGGCCTTCTCTGCCTCCATCGATACTGCACTGGTGGACTACTTGCGGGAAGACTGCCAATTGCCCGCAAAGGCCGGCCTCGTAGCTTGAGAGATCAGGCGGAAGAGCCATCCGGGGACAGCATGGGTCGATGCTGTTGGGGCAAGGTATTCGGCCACTTCGGGGCTCGGTGGAAACCAACCCATTCGGCGCACTTGCGGGGAGGGATGGAGATGGTGGACTGGGGATGTTAATTGGAGAGAATGTGGAGTAAGGACGAGTCTGGTTGGCGTTTTGGAGTTCGTTTGGTTCCAAGGCAAAGGAAGATAGTTGAGCGAGAATTGGCGTTCGTCTCCGAGGGCATTCGGAATCTGATACATTCGTAGTGACTTGGCTTGTTAATTCTCAATGACTCTTTCGCCGTATACGAAAATACCGTACGATTCGCGGCGCTGAGTGTGAGACGGGACGAGACTGAAGGCTGCTGGGAAGGGGGTGACATGGATGTTCAGTTGGGGATTTGGTGTGTGGACCTTGATAGCGCAGGCTGTCCGCTAGGTCCAGTTCCGGTGCTTGCCCCGCCTTGGCATATCACGTGCATGAGTGGCACGACCGCCTTCCAACTTAAGGGACCACTTATGTAAGCGTGGATTTCCCGTCAGTATTACATAACTTCGCAGCCAAGCAGCCCGATAATCCGACGTTCGTCGCCAGCTGGTGAACTCTGTGGGCCAGCCGGCCACTGGCACGGAGCTGGCAACCTGGAATTACAGGCCTACCTAGGTACCTATCTCAGGATCCACTCCTCTCTGCACCGGGCAGCCAGGGCAGTGTCTGAGGTGAGGTCCAGTGTCCAGTGCTTTCCAGCTCCCAGGCGGCACCGAGCTCGCATCGCACAGCAGCACCGCAGCACCGAAGCACCACTGAACGACTGCACAGCCCAGCCCGACCTTACCTCATCTGCTTTTCCGCCAGCCAGCAGCAATCTAGCAAGCCAGCAAACCAGCAAACCAGCTACCACTCTTCACGACACGATACCTGACGTCGTCAGCCTTTCCCACCTCCACGTCGTCCTACCTTGTCCGCAGCCGCGCCGAGCGTTGAAGCAATACACCGATACCTAGCTTGCGGCCCCCAATTCCCTCCCGCCGCGCGATCCCTACCTACGATACCTCCTTGTCCCACTCCGACTCATCCTCGTTTCGCTCCTCCATGAACCAATTCTGAACCCCCTACGTCGCCTCGATCGATAGCTACCCAGCCGGTTGGATCTCGATATGTCTGCGACTCCCGTACCGCCTGAGGACCAGGCACGCCTCCTTGAGGATGCTCTGGTTGCAGTGCGCCAGCAGACGGCTCTCATGCGAAAATGCCTAGACACGCCGGGCAAGCTGATGGATGCGCTCAAGTGCTGGTACGTCATCATCGCCTGTCGGATCACCGGGAGCTCCCCCTGAGCTCTACTGACCCCCATGGTAAGCTTCAATGGCCCAGACTAACCTTTCAATCCTCATCGCACAGCTCTACCCTGGTTTCTGAGCTGCGCACGAGCAGCCTTGGCCCGAAACAGTACTACGAGCTGTACATGGCAGTATTCGACGCCTTGCGATACCTCTCAGTCCACCTCCGCGAGAACCACCCTGTCAACCACCTGGCCGACCTGTACGAGCTCGTTCAATATGCCGGCAATATCATTCCGCGCATGTACCTGATGATCACTGTTGGCACCGCTTACATGTCCATCGCCGACGCACCAGTTAAGGAGCTGATGAAGGACATGATGGACATGAGCAGAGGTGTACAACATCCGATCCGCGGTCTCTTTCTTCGATACTATTTATCTGGTCAAGCCAGAGACTACCTGCCTTCAGGAGACGGCGACGGTCCCGAGGGAAACCTGTCCGACTCAATCAACTTTGTTCTGACCAATTTTGTCGAGATGAATAAGCTCTGGGTTCGTTTGCAGCACCAAGGCCACTCCCGTGAACGCGAACAACGAACGAGGGAAAGAAAGGAGCTGCAGCTTCTGGTGGGGAGTAACATTGTGCGACTGAGCCAACTCGTTGATCTCGAGACATACAAGTCGGGTATCCTTGCGCCTCTTCTGGAACAGGTCGTGCAGTGTCGCGATGTCCTGGCTCAGGAGTATCTTCTCGAGGTCATCACACAGGTCTTCCCCGACGACTTCCACCTCCATACCCTTGACCAGTTCCTCGGCGCCGTGTCACGCCTCAACCCGCACGTCAACGTCAAGGCCATTGTGATCGGCTTGATGGACCGCCTCTCGGATTACGCCGAACGCGAATCCAAGGACGACACGGAGGACGACAGGGCGAAGGTGGAGGAAGAGGCTCTGGCGAGGCTGCTCGAGAAGGCGAGTCTCAAAAACGACAGTCAATCCGTTTCCGCCAGCACTGCCGTTCCCTCAGACGCCGGCGACGAACCACGAAAGCTCGACGACCTTGACACCAACGGGACCAACCCTACGACGAGTGAAAACGAGGCTCGCGCCGCAGAGGATCTGCCGCCTCCGGAGCCAGAGCCGTCTGTCGCGGACACCGAAACTACTGCCGTTAATGGAGAAGGTGCGCCGCCAGAAAAGGGCATTCCGGAGCACGTTCAGCTCTACGAAATCTTTTTCAATCAAGTTAAGAACCTTGTCGAGGTACAACACTTGCCTATTCAGGACACAATAGCCCTGCTCTGCTCTCTGACAAATTTGGCTCTCAACATCTATCCCGAGAGGCTCGACTTTGTAAACCAGATTCTCGAGTACGCCACCATCAAAGTCAGGGAGAACGCCAACAACGCCGACCTGCACTCTCCCCAAGCTCAGCAGAGTCTTTTGGCGTTGCTGCAAGCTCCTCTCAACCGATACCTCTCCATTTTCACCGCACTCTCCCTTCCCACCTACGTCCCTCTTTTCCAATCGCAATCATACCCGACTCGCAGAGCTGTCGCCGGCGAGGTGGCTAGAACCCTGCTCCGCGATCAGACGAGGATCTCGACCCCTAGCCAGTTGGAGAACGTCCTGGAGGTACTGAAGGTGCTCATCAAGGAGGGCACTCAAGCGCCATCAAACTACCCTGGTGTCGCGCAACGCCGGAATATCGAGACCGATGAGACGATGGAGGAGCAGGGCTGGCTGGCCAGAATCGTCCATGTCATCGACGGCGAGGACAACGATACGCAATTCCGCCTGCTACAGATGACTCGGAAAGCCTACGCCGAAGGCAACGACAGAATCCGCACGACGACACCTCCGCTCATCACAGCATGCATGAAGCTGGCACGGCGATTCAAGCTGCGTGAGCACTACGAGGATAATTGGGAGACGCAGAGCAACGCTCTCTTCAAGTTCATGCACTCTGCTTTAAGCACCCTTTACACCCGCGTCAACGGCGCCGGCGCGGCTGAGCTAGCTCTTCGTCTCTTCTGCGCTTCCGGCCAGACGGCCGATATGACAGGGTTCGAGGAGGTCGCCTATGAGTTCTTCGCCCAGGCGTTCACCGTATACGAGGAGGCCATCACCGATTCGAAGGCCCAGTTTCAGGCTGTGTGCGTCATTGCCACAGCGCTGCACCAGACGAGAAATTTTGGCAAGGAGAACTACGATACTCTAATCACAAAGTGTGCTCAGCATGGCAGCAAGCTCCTGCGGAAGCCCGATCAGTGCCGCGCTGTTTACCTGGCCAGCCACCTCTGGTGGGCTACACCCATGGCTGCCAACGGCGAGACAGACGAGACCGGCGTAAGTGTTCATGAAGTGTGCGTTGAGACAAGACTGACTGATGTATCGCAGTTGTACCGCGACGGCAAGAGAGTGCTCGAATGTCTCCAAAGAGCCCTTCGTGTCGCGGACTCGTGCATGGAAACCGCCACCTCCATTGAGCTCTTTGTCGAGATACTTGACCGTTACGTTTATTACTTTGATCAGCAAAACGAATCGGTAAGTCGAATGTTCTTTTCCCGCCACTCCAGCTGCCCACGGTGATCTAATACAGGCATTCAGGTCACCACCAAGTACCTCAACGGTCTCATCGAGCTCATCCACTCCAACCTCGCCGGCAACCAGCAGGACTCGGCCTCGGTGGAGAACAGCAAGCGTCACTTTTACCAAATCCTCGAGAGCATCAAGAGCCGGCAATACGAGGGTCTCGTCCTTTACCCGAAATGAGTTCGTCTTTATACCGAATCGCCAACTCCGCAAAGGCGGCTCCACATCACATTCACGTGTTTCACGACCACTGTTGTAAGCCCGCGCCACATCCAAGGGAGGAAAGAGAGGAGTAGATTGCCAGTGAGAGACAAATCCGAAGGGTGTGTGTAGTAATCAGCAGAAAGAAAAAGCCAAGGGGGGTGACCGAGGGGTTGGTTGCGTGATGGAAAATCTTGGAGTAAGAAAGAGTTCCAGTCCCAGAAGACACACACACACACACACGTTGTTTTATACGATAAGCGCCATGCAATGAAAGTTTTTCCGAGTTGAAGAGTCAAAAGTCGCGGTGTGATTGGGGGGGGGGGGGGGGGGGGGGGGGGTGGAAAAGCTCCGCATGTAGGGTTGAAGGC